>NJDD01006034.1:43993-55218 GCA_002245505.1 Calephelis nemesis | reverse complement strand
GACGAGCCGCCATAACCTGAAGTGTCAACATGATGTGCATTCTATTTAAAAAAAGTACATAAAAAGTGCGACCACATTTCACGGCGCGATTTTTCACCCGCAACGCTCGCGGTTGTTTGCGGATCGGTCGTCCGCCCGTAGATCGTGCGGGCGGCGGATTGCGATCGCCTGCGGCCGACCATTGTCTTGTACTGGTTATTCAACCGCAACCGTCAAGTTTGCGAGCGATAAACCGCACCGGCTGCGGGACTGCAAAAATTACCCGTCTCGTGAGTTTTAAAATAAAATCGCAGAACCGCGACCGTCGCGGGCGCGGGGATTAATCGCGCCATGAGTTCTGTCTCTTAACCCAAGCTCACCTCTTACGAGCGTCGGGATAAGGAGGCATTGATTAATATAATTATGACGATTTATCAAGATAACATACTCAAGTATGTACTATCATTTCCTCTCTCTCTGCTATTTATCTTTCTCGTCTTTACGGCCAAACTCTGGTAACGCTATTGTATAACTAAATTTTGTTGCGTTGTTCTGTAGTCGGCGAGCCAGCAGGAGGAATTGGTTGACCTGAAGCGGCGCCTAGAGACCACCGACGTCATCGAGTTCCCGCGCCATCGACTGCGAATGATATCCAAACTCGCCGAAGGCGCGTTTGGCACTGTGAGTATATCTCCACCTCTATATAATTCGCACTGTTACACCCCCAAAATGTTTTCAGAATTTCTACCCCAATAGCCGACGCTCTCGCGTCAGCATTCTGTTTTTAGCCATGAAATATCATCATCAGTCAGTCCACTCTGAATCCTCAAACGTACCGGTTGCTAATTCCTAAAAAGTTATTTCTATATTAAGTGTCCTATTTCTAAATCAATTAATGTATTTATTGTATTTAATATATTGTAATAAGTAAAGTGTCTTAAAATATTTTCTTTTTTAAAAAGTGAACTCTTAAAACCCGTAAAACAATTGTTGGCAGCGGAGGGATCTTTAAAATCAGCTTACGAATCTAAGCACTAAAAGAAATATTAAAAAGTGCAAGTGAATAAGTGTACCAATATTTCTTCGAAAAACTATAAACTATACGAAACCACTCGCTATACTGTCATCATCTCAATAACATATAAAATTCGAACATTTTGAAAAGTAAAATAACGAAACTTATAAATATTGAACTATCAGTGTATTGGCAAAATAATCTTCTGTAATATACATCGTAATCCACGCACAGTTTCACATCGGAATGCAGTTTATCGCCCGGATGCAGCTGTCGTTCCAGACGCAGTGTCAGCTAATTCTGTGAACCCATTGTTAAATTGTGTGGTACTGATTTCATGTTGTAATCTAAAGTCTGTTTTTCCTTAGGAGTCCAATTTGGTAAACAAACACCACTTGATAGAAAAATATCAAAGTTTCACATTAATCTCACGCACTGAACTAAATGTTTCTGGTTTAACATATTCAAAACTTAGTTACGGTATGTTTAACACTGAAATCTGTTTCGAATTCATCAGTTTAACACATAAAATTTGCAAAAAAATATTGGAAATTGAAATCTATTTGCACAGATAAGTAACACAATATGAACTTGACACATAGTAGAGTAGGAGGAATCGGCGCATGAGTACCGAAAACTATTCGACCTCAATTTTTTTGCGATCCTCTTCAAATTGCCCTCCTAATAATATAAACGCATGTTGCCAGGGCGCAACCCGGTGCCATATTGTTTAAACTGAAATTGTTTAAACAATTGCAAGGAATTGTTATTTTTCAACCGGACATTTTTTTTATATTCTTCATTGAAATACCAATAAAAAGGTCCTATGACTTTTAACGATAAAGTTAATATTTTTAGAGATATGAATTTTTAAAAGTTCGAAAAATCTCAAATTTGGGTACTTTCGACCCATGAAAAATATATTTAAAAGAAACATAATGTCTAAGTAATATATTTTTTTTAATTCTCTATACAATTGTTAATAATATTGTTAAAAAAAGATTAAAAAAAAATCATTTTTTATATCTTTTTTTAATTGTTAATTCCGCGCGATCACAAGTATGCGTCGCTTACCTTTAAGTATCGCTGTCTCTGTGACTCATGCGTTGCGTATCATTTATCTTAAAAACTATAAACTTTATCAAGATTGTTAAAGAGAGTAATGTTGTTAATAATTAAATTGTCTATAATTTGTTTTTAATAAAAAGATTTCTGAAATCAATTTTTCAAAAGTTATTTAAGCATTTTATACTTTTTTTTATTCAAGCATAAATCGAAACATGCACATAATTAAAATTACTTTTTTATCAGTTTATTATCATAGATATAAATGCAAAAATTACTACGATAATAACAAAAAAGTAAAATAAACTTTTTTGTTGTTATTTTTCGCCATTATAATAAAAGTAGTACCGCCTTTCTTGTTCTTTAGGTCAGTTTTTTTACTTTTCTAAACAAAATGTGATGCTATCATAGTATTAAACACGAAAATTTTTATAATATGTGTCATTTAGTTATCTAGGAAAATACCAAAAACTACAACAACCAGCGCCAACTGGGCGCACATCCAATCCCGGGAACCGCCATTTCCATTAGAAAACTGAAAACGCACACTTTCCACTTTTTTCCTGTTGCCCCTCCTCGGGAATCGAATCCGGGACCTGAAAAAGCTAAGTCCGACGCCAAGCCGCCAGACCACAGTGGCAATCAGATTTTAAACGTGTTTTTCATTAAGAGTTTTCCCGAATAAAAAATATGTCATTCACCACTTCCATTATTTTTTTACCAAATGTACACTATCCATCAGTTTTGGCAAGATAGAAAGATAAACAAACACAATTTCCTTATATAATATTACTACTATGAATATAGTACTACTATCTACTAAATTACTATACTAGTATTGACCAATAAATGTCATTCATTCACGGTAGTATGTCATTCGGTCTTTTGATAATTCCCAACCCTATTCATTGTCTACGGCTTCCTAATGTCACTGTTCCCCCATTGTTGTTTATTAAATTGGACTCCTAAGAAAAAACAGACCATATGTCTCTATTTTTGTTTTAGACTAAAAAAAATTGTACAATTTTGATTTAAGAAATAATATTACGTTAGCATTTATCAACTATATAATAATAATTTCGTATTGTAAACAAGATGTCGGAGACAAAAACTAAAATTGTTACGGAAACCTTCAGAAACCGCAACATACTTCATTACCATCAGAATCCTAAGATGATATGCCCCTGGAGAACCAGAGGTCTACGAGATCAAAACGGACTAATGCCACAGCCGCACAGAATTTTACTGGCAATGAGCTAGATTTAAACATCTTATTAAAATTTATTAAACCATTCGATCGGAATAGGGAAGTCTTAATTTTTTTTTATCATAAACTGTTACAATGCATGTGACTTAGCGTCCCCAACACAAAGGCATATATATACAAAATTTTATATAAAATTCTCGTGTCGCAATGTTCGTTCCCGTTCTCCTCCGTCGCGGCTTGACCGATTTTTATTAAATTTGGTAAGCATGTTGGTCTGACAATCGGCCAACATCTATTTTTCATACCCCTAAGTGGTAAGGGTACTCAACAATTTTTTTTGTGATGTATCAGAACAACGTTTGCTGGGTCAGCTAGTAAATTATAAATGAATCACATATAATAAAATATGGGGCATATGATTCTGTTATAATTCTGTTTATTACTATTATAACAATTGCTATAATTCTGATAATAATTTGTTATTTATAAATTTTATGCTAAGCTGTACCCAATCAAAGGCAACCCAAATCATTCAAATCAAATTAGCTTTTACTACGTACATCTATACAAAGATTCTTGTAACGCGTCTATATAATTCTAAAAATTACCACCGGATCGCAACGCGGCCACTCACTGGAAAGATCCGGCGAAAGAAACTCAGCGGGCTTGTCTTTTTTCTTATAAATCTAATTTACAAAAGTTTATTACATATACAAATAATTTGTAGAGATTGGTATGAGGAGCAATTAATCCCAAGCATTTCTGTCTTCAAAATATTCTGAAATCTTATAATAACCCTTACCATACAACTTAATCTTAATATGTTTTTTTTTTAAATTTATTAAATGCTAAGTCTTTAATATGCTCGAGAAGTTTATGGTAAAAACGTACATATTGGCCCATGAAAGAATAACTGATTCAGTGGAGACAAGACTTATGCACAACAAAATTGTTTTTATTCCTTGTGTTTACAGCATGTAACAC
Source organism: Calephelis nemesis (assembly GCA_002245505.1). NCBI lineage: Eukaryota > Metazoa > Arthropoda > Insecta > Lepidoptera > Riodinidae > Calephelis > Calephelis nemesis. Next base: position 50,968 of record NJDD01006034.1, on the reverse strand, counting down.
TTTTTTCTTAAACAAATTTATATTTTTATGGACATATAACAAGTTTTCAAAAATATATTGAGAAGCCACCGTTAGAATTTTTATTTCTTTAACCATTTCCCTGAGGGAAACTCTTGGGCCTAAGTTATAAATTACCCGTATAGCCCTCTATTGCAAGACAAATATTTTGTTTACCTCGGCCAAGCTTCCCCAAAGAAGGATACCAAAAGACATGATGCTTTGGAAATAACTAAAATAAACAATTCTAGCGGTCTCGACATCTGTTAACTGCCTTATTTTCTTAACAACGTAAGCTGCTGAACTCAATTTGATGGCAAGTATTGCAATGTGGGGGCCCCACTGTAACTTTTGTATCTATAGTGATTCCTAAAAATGTGGTAGAATCTACTAGGTCTAGTTTGTTCCCATTGAGTTCTACATTGGTATCTACTTGTCTTACATTAGGCATTGAAAATTGAACGCCCTTCGTTTTTTTTTCATTTAGAAAGAAATTGTTTATATTGAACCAGTTTACAACTTTTGAAATAGTATCGTTCGTTTTGTCATACTTACCAAGTTGTCTTTTCACTTTAAATAATAGTGAAGTGTCATCCGCAAACAATACTATTCCACGATTATCCCTTACGTAGTAAGGCAAGTCATTTATGTATATGAGAAATAAAAATGGTCCCAGAATGGAGCCCTGGGGACAACCGTGTTAACAGCAGCACCTGTCGATTTTACACCGTTAATCTCAACTCTGAATTCTACTGCTCAAATAAGAAGTCAGAAGATCCAAGTGACTTATTTTTAATTTCACAATGGCTAAGTTTCCTGATCAGAGTTATCATGGTTAACGCAATCAAATGCCTTGGAGAGATCACGGAATACACCGAGTGCATCCTGAGAGTCCTTCATTTATTCATAAATTTTCTTTAACAATTCAACACCGGCATCGACTGTTGATCTACCCCTTGTAAAATCAAATTGTTTGTTATGAAATAAACCCAATAGGTTAGAATGTAATAATATTTGATTAAGTACATTTTTTTCTAATACTTTACTAAGGGTAGGCAGAGAGGAGATGATAGGTCGATAGTTGGTGGGATCAGACGAACTTCCAGATTTAGAGGTATAACCTTACTAATTTTCATTAGGTCAGGAAAAGCGCCATTTGAAACACAACAATTGAATATTATAGCTAGGTATGGAGCAACTACATTTATTACTGAAGCAACCATTTTTAGAGAATGACCACATAAATCTAAAGTATTCTTCATTTTTAACGATTTAAAGACTTTTGTTATGTCATTTTTATCAAGAAACGAAAAATCAAAATTATTTTTACACTCTGTTACATGTTGCTTCAAATATGAATCTGCAATGATTGGTGAAGAGTTTGAATGAATTTGTCACATGCAGGGCTTGAAATACCGGTATTTTTAGGAACCGGTATTAATGACTTTGAAGCAATACCGATACCAAGGCGATACCTGTACTGTTTGTACCGGTACCAGACTTAGTACCGGTACTGTTGCTTTAAGGGTTCTGATACCGGTACTGTTTCAATAATACCGATACTCGAAAACATATAACTTATCATTTTATCTTCAATCGAAGATAGCTCTGTTCCTTCATGAGAGATTAAAATAATACCGATACATAAAAAGGAAAATTGGCAACTTCGCACTTGTATTTAACGGGTACCTTTATTGGACACCGGTTTTTATCGGTAATAATACCGGTACTTGTTAGATACCAGTATCAGGTCAGTACCGGTATACGAAGTACCGGTACCCACTTTGGAACCGGTATCCAGGTATCGAAATGGCAAGAACCGCTAAATACCGGTATAGAACCTGTACTTTTCGTACCGGTTTCAAGCCTTGCTCACATGTGACAAAAAAAAATACATTCAAACAGACGAATTGTCTGAAACTGACGGTAACAAAATTTTATATCTACCTTTAAATAGGTTTATATAAAAATGTATAAAAACAAAATTATGTAAGAAAGAAGAGTATTTAGAAGACGAACATGGTTGGGAACGAACGTTTCAATCTCGCACTACAATTTTGTAACGTAATTTATTTTACTTTAAACTTAATGTTTAAGTTAAAATTAGACTGTAATTTGTTTGATTTTTCTAGTTTATAATGTTACTATTAATATTGAAAAACGACAAGCCTGCTGAGTTTCTTGGGCCGGATCTTAAATAAATAAAGTTTTTTTTTCATTCTGATTCTGAATTGTTATAATTTAACACGCGCACACAGATGCACACGGACACAGTGACACGCACACAGTGACACGCACACACTTGCACCCGCGTGTGACTACTCACCGGTCGCGAACGTGTCCACCAATCATAGAAGACCCCGCCACGTGTTATCGGATCCTCCGGACCCAATAACCGCTGCTTACTCTGTAAGCCAACCCGAACACAAACAAAACAACATCACCGGTACACCGTCACCGCCGGTCTCGGCGACGAAGACCTCTCTTGCGCCCGGTGCCTAACGCCGTGCGACGAGCCGCCACTATTCCTCCATCAAGTTCACCCAGTAACCAGAACGCAGCCCCAAGTCGAGATACGGTCTTCCGGGAGACAGCCCTTGTTGCTGGCGTTGTAGGGAACAGTCTAATCCATTTAAGTAATGATATAACGGGCTGAGCACTGTGCTCGGTTTTAAAAAGCCCGGTGAAGTTGTAAAATCTCGCGGTTAGCAACAAATTAGCCATTCAAAAAAAAAGCACACACTTGGAGATTCTCCAAATTATTTAGAACAATTAACAAGTTTGACTTGGGTGTGTGTGTGTATGTATGTATGTATGTCAACATCCGTGCAAACTTGAGCGCGCGTGTGACTGCTTGTATCAGTCTGGGGTATTATAACTTTGGAATGGATGTTGTGATCTATATGGTTCTTGGCTACCTTGTCCCCAAACACATTGACACCTTCACGCCTAAACAGATTTTAAGTTAGCAAAACTTAAAATCTGTTTAGGCATTTCCACACTTATTAGAATTACAAATTGTGCTCCTAATCTACTAATAAATATAAATATGCTAAAAGTGGTCACGATCTATAATAAAAAATCACGTTTTTAATTATTTTTTTAAAAAATAAACTATGAACATACATAACAACTGGTTACATACAACTGGTTTGCAGGTTTACATAGCGGAAGCGGACGGCGTCCCGGAGTACAATGGCACGATATCAGCTGAGAAGCGGCTGGTGGCCGTCAAGTTCCTCTGCCACGATGCGTCGCTCAGCGAGAGGTACATCAAGTATGACTAGCTCATATACTACACTTAGATATATCGAATTTTATCGATGTAGACGATTCGTCACTCGTTATCTGCGTGTTACGACCTCTATGGCTCAGTGGTTGGTTACGAGAATTCGAAGTTTCAAATCCAGCGTTATTTTATATTTTTACAAAAGTTATCTATATGCAGAAGGGTAAGGTGAGGCATATGACATACGCTACATATATTTTTAGATTGACATTGTTTAATATTATGAAAACCTAGACAATGTTTACAAATTTTATTTCTATAAACTATGTTATTGTGAGTGGACGGTGCACGTTTCGTGAAATTGTTATAGTTATATGGTGGACGGAAATTGAAAAAAAAATATCTAAAATTGAAGCTTATTAAATAATAAGCAATTATCGTTGCGCCAGAATGTTTTTTGTGTAACTGATAACAGATGTGTCGACTCTACAGTAAACTGTTGGTAAATCTTGGACGCTGTGTTACCTTTCAAAATGGGTTGTGTTATATTTCCTTTAATAAATTTAAAAGTTTTTATTTAAATATCAAGTTAGGGGGATGATAATCCTATTAATATTATAAATGCGAAAGTTTGTATGTATGGATGTATGGATGTTTGTTACCGATTGCCGATTACGATGAAATTTGGTATGTAGGTAGCTGAAGACCCAGAATAACATATAGGCTACTTTTTATCCCGGAGTTCCCGCGGGATTGGGACTTACGCGGGTGAAACCGCGGGGCGCAGCTAGTTATACAAATAAAGAACGTTTAAGTAAGTTTGAGATTGACGCGACTGTAACATAAATCAGTCTAAGAATTCATAAAGTTTGTACTCAAGAGTCATTTAGGATGATGATGAACACAACAGGGAGGAGTTTGAACGTGATGTCCGCATCCTAGCGGCTCTGTCGTCGCCGCAGCTGGCGCGGGTGCTGGGCGTCTGCCGCACGCCGCCGCTCGCCGTCGTCTTGGAGTACCTGGAGCTCGGTCAGTACCTCGTCCATCCAGCAACCGCCATCAAACTATATTTACAATTTCTTTGGTAATGTTTGCTGTAGAAGTAGGAAATTACGAAATTCCTATGAATATGGTACAAGATTCGGTACATTATTAACGTTCATAAGAATAACTATTGATTGGGATACAGTTTGTGTTCAACGTGTGTCCAACTAATGAAAATAATTTATTTTAGAACACACAAATGGTTCTAGTGACAACTGCATATATTTTTTGAATCGATCACGTCGATTGTCTGCAGTACAGTAAATACATAAAATATGGAACAATTTAAATTTTGTTAATGTCGATGTTTATTTATTGTATATTGATGTCAGGGCCCTTACCATGAGTTTACGGCCTGTCAAGTTTACTACACTCGCTACCGTCTCTGTAAATTATTTGTATGAAAACTTTAAACAGCGCCTCTAGTGGTAACTAAGAGAAACACATTTTTAGACCAAAATTGTCATAGATTTCGACACGTAACTTACCGTACGTAATCTATACAAACTCATGGTAGATGCTCTGATCCGTCTAATCCCATATGTGTAGTGTATCGTGTATACGTCACAAATGTTTACAAGTTAACTGCACGTCACCCGTAGTGTGTACGGGACACACGGACCATGATGATGTGACATCACCAACTTGCTTATACTCTGGTTTCGCACAATTGCTTAAATCAAAAGTAAATTATCTTTATTTTTTTGGTTAGTTAAATTTTGAATTTACACAGAACTTTAATATTGAAGAACCATAACATTGAGTGCACACCACAAAATAACTAGCATAGCTTAGAGCACTTATAACCCTAATGTTCAGTCGTCTTTAAAAAAAACCTATGTATATTTTAAATATTATCGGTCTTTCAAACTATTGATAATTAAAGTAACTTTATATTACCTTTATTTAAATGTGTTATTATTCTAACCTAAGCCAAGGAAAACTACACAAATTGGTGACATAGAATTGTTAAGTAATCAACTTGAATTTATAATTAACAATTTTTAATGTTATAATTAAAAAGAAGAATCAGTTTACGTAGGTACATTACAGACTAGACGTATTACATTATAGATTAGAGGCACAATAATTCTTTTTCATTTGCATTTTTATTGTGTTTCGTTTTATTTGTTTAAGCAAAGTAAAACTGTAAGTGTAATATAAGCTGTGGATAATTTTTAAACCTATACATTTTATACTTAATTATTGCAACAGATCTGATTACCCTTTGTGTGGTTGACCTTAACATTTGCTCATTATAACGACTGGTTTGAATTCAATATGTCAATTTTTTGTCAAAGAGCAAAGATGTAATGATATATCAACACGTGACGTGTCCGGTTATAGAGTTAAAGAGGTCTGTTGAAAAAAGTTTGTTTACATCTGCCTTTGTTATTAAAACATTATGTTCGCAACTTGACTAGGGTATAAGCAAATGTATCAATTATTTTTTCGGAATATGTAAGAGATGATGGCGAATATATGGCCGTGAGTATATCGCACACGGGCATTGGGATTATACGTGTTGCATGTCGGTACAGATGTGAGCCGCCTACTCCAACTCGTTCACATTGAGAGTGGCTCGACATCTAGCAAAATGTAAACGGGTCAGTTAAACGCTGCTTTTACATTAATTTTACCCACGGCAACGTAAAGACGAATGTTGAACGTTGACGGCAAGAATAGATAAGGCGGTGGCACATGGGCAGAGCCTCACAATGGTCTGACGGTGAGCAAGCTTTAAGTGGTATGGTAAGTAAGTGTGAGGGTTGTGCGCAGGCGATCTTTGCGCGTTCCTGCGCACGTCGGCGCCGCCCGCGACGGGCACGCTGCTGCACGTCGCCACGCAGGTAGCCGCCGGCATGCAGTACCTCGAGTCGTTGAACTTCGTGCACAGGGACCTCGCCGCCAGGTACTGCTCGCAGAATATACATTCCTTAAAGGTCGACAACGCATCCGTGATACTCCTGGTGTTGCGGGTGTCCGTGGGCGGAGGTGATCACTTTCCATCAGGTGACCCACTTGCTCGTTTGCCTCCTCTTCTATATAAAAAAATACACCGTCGCATTTATAAACGAACACAAAAGAATTCCAAGTGTTCTATGTTAAAATCCTGTCTGAGATAACATGTCATTGTGTAAAATTACATAATTTATTTTTTTAAATTAAATTACTCAAATTGTGTTACAGAAAATTATATCCATGTCACGTAGCAATATCATAAATGATCACATATATAATCCAAGCTACAAAGGTTTTCACCTCCGAATTTTTTGAACCTGCATAGATTTCCATGAAATTTTGACAGCATGTAGGAAACACCTCAAAAAGCAAAATCTACCCTATCCCGATGTGTGCTTTTTGCCTGGGGGTGAGTTCTACCGCAACGAGGGGTGAATCTTTTTTTTGTGAAAAATAACCACGGAAATCGATAGAGAAACAAATTTAAAGACCATTAATTTTTTGCATTTTTTAAAAAATTCAATAGCTTTTGAATTATACGCGATTGAAAATTAACATTTTTAATCGATTCTTATGAATAGCTTAAAAAGTATTCATTTTTTCAATAAAAGTGTAAGAACCAAAAATGAAACTTTAAAAAAAACAAAGAGATTGCCTTTTAATTAATTGTAGACTTAATACAAACCGAGTAATGATTTATTGAAGGTAGAATACATTAGGGGCCATCCATAAATTACGTCACA
>NJDD01006034.1:19471-36266 GCA_002245505.1 Calephelis nemesis | reverse complement strand
GTGTTCGGTGTGTTCGGTGTGATCGGTGTGATCGGTGTGTTCGGGGTGGTCGGTGTGATCGGTGTGGTCGGTTCGGTATTGTTATGATCGTTTACGTCCACCTCGTGTATTTGACAAAGCGGCACGGGAGACGGGTCTCGCCGGAAACGAGTACATTCCCGAGATGCGTTTATCTTTCGCANNCGCCCGGAGACGGGTCTCGCCGGAAACGAGTACATTCCCGAGATGCGTTTATCTTTCGCAACCTGCAAAGCTTCTTTGAGAGTATGAATAAAACTTACGTTGAAAACAGTGAAACCATCACAGGTGGACGGTGTGTCCACCATGACCATCCGTCTGTGTGAGTTTCTCTTGCGACGTTATTTAGTATTTGAGTAACTGGTTCAGCGAAAAGAAGAGATTGTTTATGAATTTTAAAAAAATGTGCCGGGGTCAATCACTTATTACGATTTTCGTGGTGTGTGATTAGAAGAGCACTTTGTTTCTGAATATATGAATGTGTATAATATATACTCAGCTGTATGTGTCGTCGGTAACCTCCATCTTTATTATTTTTTTGTAACATGTAATTTTATATTAAACGAAGTATTCTAGGTTACGGCTCACGGAGCGACCGCTTTGGAATTGTCGGGTAAATTAGATATTTAATAAGTGTATACAAAACATTGACAATATGAGTCTGTAGTAGTTGGAAACGTAAGTACGCTATCAAGTAAATAGGTCACGTAAGTTGTTATTTCTTCGATAATTTCAAGCTGTATTTTTTCGTAAGTAAAGTGTGGCGACCTACCGCTACCGTAGTAAGAATTGTGTGAGCAAAGCAGTATGCTGTCAACAATAATAATTTCAATATTCGTAATGGAAAAAAATACTAATGGACAATATGCAGAAAATATATATACATAAATAAACTTACCTCCTCGCGAGCTAAAGTTCAATCAAATACGTTTTGTAGCTTGCTATAAAGCGGCGACACGTTGACAGTATTAAAGTAAAGCGACTCACCATTTCAAACGAACATTTCACAAGTAAACACAGACTGGCCCTCTGCCGCCATTAATTCCTCTTATAACTGATATAGATACCTAACGCCTAGATAGGTGTATGTGACATCCAAAGTAACGCCAGTGAATTTTTAAATGAGTTGCAAAACGTATTCCTATTAGCCTATTAAAAAGGGCGTTTTGTATACGAGCGTATACGACGAGTCGCGTTCCCTGATCCGCGCGTCTTGCGTGGCGCCATTGGTGCGTCTTGCGTGTGTTTACTTTAAAATGGAGCTTGTATATAACATTTTCCCAACGCTAGTATACAATTCGTAACATCCGCTTTATTCGAGTCAACAAACAGGGATTTTAAACACGATAAGTTTCCATAAAAGTTGAGGACATCATGATTATTAATTATTTTTTCCCGAATTTGCTAGAAAAAATACTTTTAACAATAAAATATGCATGGTTGCGTCTTTCCTGATGGTAAATGCACTAGTGGCCTCCGCAATCCATCGATGTGATTGTCGGGGAGAAACATGATATTATGTACAAAAACACATTTTTTAGCATGTCACTTTAAAGATGTACACAGAGATGTATACAGACCGATATTATGACTTATTGAAACAAGATAAGAAAATACAACCTTTGTATTTTCTAAGTTTTTTCATTCAAGTTTTTATGGCAAATATAATCTTTACTCAAAACATTATTATTTTCCAGAAAAAGGGAAAAAACAATACTCACCTTACTTTTACCAAAGTATATTTAGCAGAATTAAAAAAAAAGAATTTAAAAATTCTTTTAAAAATCGTTATATACTCTATTGATATAAGGCAGAAGACGTGAATGTCGTTATACTTTTTGAGCATATTGGCAAAGGTTTCAAATATGCTTGAAGTGTCTGAAATGTTCACCCGACTCTAATGGTAATTTGAAAACCACATTGAATCTTTTAAAAACATAAGCCAGAATACGCTGTTCCATGGAAGTGTTTTATTTCATTCAAATGTAATCCCCTTTTTTACAATGGCCTTCCATAACGGTGAAAATCGTACATCCCAAATCCTAAAAGCACAGCATTATCTGCAAAAAGCTGGAAGTTCACCTCTTGGTCACCCATATGCATTTCCACATTCAATGATCTTAACCTTTGGAGACATTTGTCCAAATACAAGATAAACAAGCGTGCTGTCAACACACAACCCTGTTTTTGTTGCCAATGTTAACATCAAAATAAACCTATATGTTGCCATCGACCCGCACACATGCTTTACAATGTAAATACGTTGACTGCCCCGCACGCAGCAGGGTCTATCCTATAATCTGATAAAATGTCCCAAAGTTCCTTACGTACAACTCTGTCAAACGATTTTTGGATGCTTCTTGACGATGTGAAGGAACGAAAACACTTGATTCGCACATCCTATTTCAGACCTGGAACTACCCTGTGCCTCCCACAACATCCTGTCGGACATCCCTTGCATTCTCCTTTTAACTATTTTTCTGTACACTTTTGATGCTAAACTGGGGGCTGATTGCGTATCTTTTTTTCTGTTTTTCATTTGCTATCTCTATTGTATTTCTGTTTGTCACTGGATATAGCAAATATAAAAACGCATCATTTGACAACTATTTGATGTACGCTTTAAGTAAAGTAAGTACGCTTTATGTAACGTACGCTCCGGTGTGCCGGACCTCCAAAAACTGTTATATAATACCACTAAGCTTTATAACCTCAGCTGTAACCATATCTACTCCCTTAAGGGACTACTACCATATTTCATATTTCTAATCGCCCATTCAACTTCTTCCATCATAATGTCATCACATCCCTTCGCTATTTCTTTGTCGTTTAACGCATTAATCAAACATCAGTCAATCAAATCATTTTGGGCATATTCGTACATATCTATGTATTAATAAGTGATGCCAAAACTTTGGACCCCTTTTTACGAAGCTAGCGCGGATGCAGGAGCATAAAATTTGGCACCCTTATAGTTTATGTGCAGGAGAAGTGCAGAACGCTTATATTTTTCAATATAATGCTTTTAAAGTACATTAAATCAATAAATAAAACATTACCCACAATACCATGCATTTGATATACACATACACAAACATATATATTGGTGATGACGATAAAAGATCATAGATGGCGTACTAAGAAGTTAGGAAACAAAGTAGTTGGTTTTGAGTAATGAAGATGGCGTGCTTATCAACACGATATTAAAATTAATTATGGTCGAATTTCGACCAACGCGCGACCATTGGTCTCCATAAAACCACTCTTGGACAATTCCGAGACTACTTAACCTTCCTCCACACGAGTTTGGTGTTCATCTCAAAGTTGTTAGCCAACCTTTCTCCTAGTTTCATACTTTCTCTTTTGCTATTCTCTTTCTATAAGTGTTTTGGTGATATTCTTGCAGGATTGGTACATTTCTTTCTTTCAACGGAAGCCTTTACCCCCTCATCCCACCATGCATCAACATTCATAGACTTTTATATCTTTGCACTCTCACATACCTCTGTCGCGACATCCACCATGCTACCTTTCAAAAAATTCCAACAGTCATCCACGTCTAAGTCCGGTATGCACACACTATCCAGCCTGTCTTGGACTTGACTCTCAAACATGCTTTCTACACTCGGGTCTTGCAACTTTACACTTTTAATCGTTTCAAGCTCTCCAAATGGAACACATACTCGCCAGTGCCTCCACTTCTTAAAAACAGCCTTGGCTTAGCCAGTAGCCTAAACCGGCTACTGACCCAATAGTGGTCCGTGTTAAAAGTCGGGCTCCTGAAGGCTCCCGTGTCCATTAAACACATCCAGAGGCGACTATCAACCAAAATCAAATCTATCATACTCATTTGATTATTACTTTTTCAATGTATACGTATGTATGTCCTTTCCTGAAATATTGTGTTAGACACAAGAAGATTTTTTCTCACATATGAATCCACAATATGCTTACCAGCATCATTTAGCCTTTTATCACCATAAGGTCCACGAACGACCTCATAACCGGTCCGTCGCGTCCCCATCCTACAATTCAAGTCACCACACATGCCTAATCACTCTTTCATTTCCTTTAACAATATCCAGAACAACCCTCACAGAATTTCTGTATTTTCCTTTCTCATACGTAATTCATTTATCCCTCTACTAAAAAACCATTCGAACGGGAATCAATAAAATCTTTGGACGTGGTTTGGACTGCCCTATCGAAATTGATTTTTTTGAATGTCATGAAGCAGCAGTAGCGTAAAGTGTATAAAACAATCTTATACAAATTGTCGAGATTTAATACACCAAATTTCGAATACAGAAACCAATTCTCTCGCCTGGTTTTCTTAAACCAGATTAGAATTTTTTATTTTATGATTTTGTGGATACCTGATATAAAAGACATACTTATCAAATTGAATTGTTTTTTTTAATTCGAGTAATTCCCACCTGAACTACAGAATATTGTTGAAATACTGTAAACAAATTAGTTTTAAAATTGTCCCATCCCTTTGAAAGTTTTATGACATACTGACCCCAACATCGCCTATCGGAACCAGTGTTGAATTTACTAAAACTAAACCTAATGCACTTAAAAGATTCCAATAAAATTGGCTCATCTATTTATGAGTTATTCAATGACAAATAAAAGCGCCCTCTACCGCAGAAGTTCAGTTTTCCATTGTGTTGGTCCGGGTCAGATCACCTGCCCCTCTGCCAGGCACCTCGTAAGAGGCGAGCACAGGTAAAACAGGTAATTGTCAACAAGATCACTGGTGATACAGTGGTGTGCAGCTACATCCACCGGCTTACCCATTCCTGCCACTATAATGACAGTGTCACATTTTGGTTCGGAGGGTAGGAAAGCCAGTAGATTTGCACAATGTGCCTTACATTCCGACCATAGGACAGCAACGCACCTGTGACATCAATGGTATCTTTAGGCCATGATTATTTGTTACCATTAAGAGAGCCGTGTGCTTGTTCGCTGACTTCTCTCATGAAAAAGAGTAACTATCTAGAGGCCAACTCAAAAGTACACAGAGTAAGAAGTTAATGATAAACAGCAAATAAAAAAAAAATACCTACCTACAATACCGGTACAAGACCGGTATCCTATTCGGGATAAATAACTAAAAATATCTAAAATAGATTTGCACATTAGTCCATCACTACCTGTTTGCAAACGAAAGTGATAGCTTGAAAATCACATGTGTAAGAAAGGGATAAAAACCCGCATCTAACAATGACTGACCAGTATATGATGAACTCCGATAAACATGAAATAATTTAAAATGTGATTATGAATGTTATTATTTTTAGTCAATATACGGAAAGTTGAACCATCTTTTCGGTCAAGTGAGGCTGTCTTTACCGAATCTACTATTTAATTGAACAAACAGTCGTCTAGTATCTATTTTTTTATACAATACCGCGACAATGTTTACAGGTCACAAACCTGGCCCATACTGTTCATCATTATCATTATTAAATATATTTATATAATAAAACTAAGTTGATAAAATGTGCGTGCTGATAAAACATAAAAATGATTCCCGATACGATAAAGAGACTTATATAGTGCAATAGCCCTTTATCTTCCCTCGAACAAGAAAGTTCCCGTTTTAACTTAAAGGGCGTATTTTTAAAAATATAAGGGCTTTTCCAAATCCTCAACTTGAAAATTAAGTGAAGTAGTGGCGCCATCTGTTGTTGAGTAGTTGAACTCCATTCAGAACAACGATTATTTGAGTTGCGTTTCGAATAAGCAAATAGTGTAAAAAATGAGCGAATGTTTTCAATATTTTTTTTACTATTACGTCATAGTTTATTTTTTTTATTTCAACTACCGCGTAATCTCATATCAACTCCCGGGTATTATAGCTAGTATATTTTTAAGTAATGAGCTACATTAGAACAATTACAGTTATGTGTTGACAGAACCGTGTTGCTTCATATGCAGCGTCTATTGGGATGTATGGTCGATGAGTGTTAAATTTTATAGTGATGTCCTATTACAACGGTCGGTATTTTATTTTACGTACCCAGAAAAGAATATTTGGACAAGATATGAATGTTTACCATTGCCACTGAAAATATCAACCATAGTCTAGCGTAATACTAATTATTTCAAGTGCTCGCTTTAAAGTAAAGAGAGTGGTTTGAATGTAATCTGATATTTTTTTTGTAATGATAATGAATCTTGTAATAAATATAAAGAGTTAACTTATTAAAAAAATAAACATATTTGCACGTCACAATGTAAAAAAAATATGCTCGTGAAAAGTAAATAAATATTTTTTTCTTTCGTTTAATTACATTTCACTATTTATAAGCCAATTGAGTAGCACTAAGTAAATAAGTAAGTTGATAGTTGCAATTTCATTTGGTAGGTAAATAATAATTCTTATCTATTTACCTAAACTTATCATGTATCGATATCGATACTCTACTTTTTCTGGGCAGCCTTCTAATATCAAAATGGCAGCCAGATTTAGTAGCCAACGGCAGGCTTTTTTCGTATATAATTAAGAGGTCAATGCTCCTAACATAGGCCTCATGACATTTTATTTTGACTTTGTTAATTTACATCACAACTCTTTTTCTTTCTTTCTTTAAGTTTTGGCTTTCACGTTAGTATTCTGCCATTCATCAAATAGAAATTTGCATCGAATTTTATATCAATTCTGATCAATTATAATTAGTCATCAGTCATGTCAGGCTCTTGGGTAAAGCGGCGGCCTCAATACATAAGCTCATGTAAGGAGATTTGGCGGCAACGAGGAAATACACGATACGCTAATTTCTTCATGATTATTTCATTTGTACACTTTCACTGAACAAAATTATACAAAATGCCACCAAAATTGACTAATATATTCACTTAATATTAATACGAAATTCAATAATTATGAAAAAACTTCGACCATCTTTTCTCTCGATGGCGCCAAAACTCCATCACAACACTCTCTGATTATTTGTAAACTTGACATTTACATCTGTCAGTTTAATCTCTACAATTAAACACAAACCTCGGTGTGGAATGATCCGCTAGAATTGTGTTTTGACATAATCTGTAACGTGGCTGCCACTTGACTTGTACCAGCGCGAGTCAGTAACATCTATGTTTGAGTTTGTGTACATGTACATGTTGTTTACTGTAAATATCACATGTTGACAAATTTATCCTGAACTTATATTTACAATATAATTGTATTTTATGAAAATTTTGATATAAAGTCCAAAGACTAAATCAAATAACAAAAAGGTTATTTTAAGGTGGCGTCGAACAAAAAATATACGAAAGTTTAAATCGAAAAGGTCTTGAATGTTTTTATTAAACTGAAAGATGTGGGTACGTTTATACAGGAGTATGCGTGTGTATGTGTGTGTGTGTGTGTCCATGTCCATGTGGTGGCTAAAGTGGCAGCGTCAGTGTCGTCTCGCTTGGCTTTTAGTGTCTCTGTCTCTGCGTATGATTATTTGGTGGCGGTCCCGTCCCCGAGCGACGAGGGCACGCATGGCGGTTTGGGCACGCACGGCGGTTTGGGCACGCACGGCGGTTTGGGCACGCACGGCGGTTTGGGCACGCACGGCGGTTTGGGCACGCACGGCGTTTTGGGCCGCACATATCGAAATACTGTGGAAGTTGTAAGTCAGCAGCTCGCTGCTTAGATTTTTTATAAAGCACATAATTTTGACCTCTATGAGGTTAGTATGTACGTTGAGACGAGGGGTTTTGCCAATGCCATAAAATAGGCATATAGTGGAGCAGCCCCGCGTCGAACTCAATCGCGTCACAGACATGGGCCCGTTGGATGAGTCGTAGACCGTCACTTGGACCAAACGAGTTGCTATCTTTTATAGTATCAACTATCATGTGGCTGACTGTACATCCGCAAACTCTACAACATTGTTTTGTTGATGTCTGTATAAAATTAAATAACAATTCACGTTAAATATCGCAAGCGAACCTTCGAAATTTAATATAAAATAGTCCTAAGGCCTTAATGTATCTAATATCAGTTTGGTTTAATTCCCCAAAACTCAAATAATTTCCTTCCTCTCGACCCGCGAGTGTTGTCACCTTTCTACAATGTTACCAAATTTAATATATCATTTATTTTAATAAATCACCTTTCAATAATACACAATAATTGTTAGTAAGTTAGTGATAGTTGCATTTGAATCGAACGAATGAATTATTTTAAAGAGTATAAATAAATATTAGAGGTATATATCTTGATAGATGAGAATTGTCTATTTTCCTTAGTGTATCGAGTTAGAAGGCATTTCGACAATATATCAAACAATTAGATAGTATATTATTACGGTTGCGTTCGGCTGCTACCGCTCGGAGGGTCCGCTATGTTTATTCTTCTGAATAGTTAACGGACTGGGCGTAGAAACGTTTACCCCATTACATTAATGTATTTTGTTTAATTGAAATATTTTTTCCTGCGGATCTCAGCAGCTGGCAGAGTACGACAACGTGTCAAAATACTGCCCTCTCAATTATTGAGATCATTCCAATGTCGTCTTGCGCTTTACCCAACTATAGAAAAAGTAACATTTTTTGTTCCCTTACTACCGTAGTGCGCCCTCCGGTCGACATGTGTCAGAACGCAATCGGACTAGATCTTATGTTCTCCTGTGGACCGAACGGCTTAACTTGTGACCCTAATGTGTCAGCTCTAGTAAGTAGGTGTAAGGGCGTATAGTTTGCGATGTAGAATGACGATCGCACACTGACGGAACCAATTCATTAGGCTAAGCGTACTAAAGCTGGCCACACACGAGTGATTTGCATCACCGACGATTTAAAGTTTTATTTTAAGTGAAGTATTATAATATATTTATATGATATTTTAGTTTAACATAATATTAATTTTAACGAATAATGATACAAGACTTTAATCCGTAGTAAAGTTAACACGTAACATTTGCACTACCGACTGGAACCAAACAGGCCTGCAAGATGATCTCCCTCGGGAAAGGAGCAATACAAATGTTTACTTTTAATACGTTGTGATGTTGTGTACTACAATGTGTACTGGTTAATCTATCCGAAGTCGGCTAGTGTTACAAAGGTGGTCGTCTGGTGGTAGTCTGGGCGACAGGACGTGTGAGCGTCGGCGACGTTGGTTACTCCTCTGTGGCCGGTCTGGTTAATTTAGTGTATTAGGGATGTTTATTTTAATGGATCGCCTTATTTTGATTATACTATTAGCTTGTAGTTGCCAGGGCGTCCCCTTGTGCTATACTCTAGGTCTTAATGTTAGGGCACTAATAACATTGTACAATAAACACCCTCTCTGCCTTAGCGACGCTATCTTACCCCAATCTTGTAAATACTATGTAACATAAAGCACTGTGGAAAACTTTAATTCCTAACAATGGTCCAAACTTCACTCGCTTTTTATTTGTACTATATCTACTATTATACAATTTATATTTAGATAAATAAATAACTAGTGTAGTCGTACGTTTGCTTTGATATTATTTATTAGATGTAAATCATGTGTTTGTCGGGGCGCTTAGTTTCATAATCAAAGTTTTATGATGAACTTTCATACCAAATGCAGTATTTTATTTTATATTCTACATCTTTATACCCAAATAAAGCAATAATCTATCCAAAGGTAGTTTTATTTTCTGATGTTTTGAAAAAACTGCAAAAAACTTACGTTTTGCTCGAAGCCTCGAGATTTAGAATTTACAAACAACGGAGCTTATCGGAGTCGCTGAGTCAACTTCCTGTCGCTCGCGTAAAACATCTACATTCATCGAGGTGCAGCGCCCGAGGTAGCATTAAGATGAAACTAATTCACTGCGTCTTATTTGCCTTTGTAAGCGACGCTATCGCTGTGAAGGTGAAGGTGATGATGCACTCGGAGGCGGAGGACTCGCGCACAGACGATGAGGACCCTCACACTGAATACTCGGACACCAAAAAGAAAATAGACATAACTATGCTCCCATTCCTCAAGAAATCGC
This sequence comes from Calephelis nemesis, assembly GCA_002245505.1. Classification (NCBI taxonomy): domain Eukaryota; kingdom Metazoa; phylum Arthropoda; class Insecta; order Lepidoptera; family Riodinidae; genus Calephelis; species Calephelis nemesis. The sequence continues at coordinate 26,265 of NJDD01006034.1, read as the reverse complement.
ACAGGCGAGTCGAAGAGAAAATAGAATATGAGGAAGAAAAACCAACTACGGAAAAGAGCCGTCAAATGCATCCAAACGAGCTAATATTCCCATTGATATACCGACAGAATCACATCAGCAGTATGTTTAAGTTCGGGGAGAACTGGTACACGTGGTCGACGGAGAAACGCGCCGACGGCTCCAGGGGCACTAACTACTACATCTGCTACGACGAGCCTAAGCGGTGCGACGACATTGGATGGGTGAGCCTTCCATTCTTTTATTTTTTTAATTATTGTTTGACAGACAACAAGCGTACGGATCATGTGTTTGCTATTTGTTAGTTTACTACATGGGTAAAGGGTGTCTTAGCCTCCAAACTGGAACATGACAGAGGTACGCACTGACGTGCAGCAGCAGCAAGGGGTATTAGTATCAATCCGGCTAAGCCAATGTAGAAATTTTTCACCAGGGCCCGTCTCTCGCGAGTTGCTCTCAAGGTTTTTTTTTTTCATGATATTGGAAGGCAACAAGCAGACGGATTTCCTGATGGTAAGAAATTTCCGCCGCCTAGAGACACCAAAAGGTGGTAATGGTGCGTTGCCAACCTGAGGCCAGGATGTTAGGCCTTGAGCAAAAGTAAGTTTACCGGCTACCTTACCCTCCGAACCGGAACACGTCATGACGTTATGGCGGCAGGAATAGGTAAGGCGGTGGTACCAATCCGGGCGAGTCGCTGCGAAACTCTACTACCTAGTCAGGTGTCACGGTGTTAGTGACAGTAAGCCTTCGCTCGCCTTTTACGAGCTGCCTGGCAAGAAGGCAGAGGGTCTATTCTTCAAAGGAGCCCGGACCAACACGGGGGAAACACGGGAAAGGTGAGATCTCCATTGGATATTCTTAAAGGAACTTGAAGCTGGTGTATTTTTTACTCGCCGAAGTACAGTTATTCAATCAAGATCAATATGTTATCATCAAATACCATCTAATTTAATTACTAATATATCTAAATATCGTCAAAAGAGTATAGGAGTACGACCGTACCTACTTACATACGTCAAACACATAAACTCTTGTACGCTTCTTTCTCAAACGTTGTAGGCTACAAACGATATAATTATTACAAAATATATGAGTTAGCTACCAGGACAACATAAAAGGATTCGCGGTAACACAATTCTGTGTCTACATCCCGTTACAGTAATAGGCAGCGGTTGTCACGGCTGTGTAGAGACGCGTTCCGGAATTTGAACCTAAATGTTTTCAGGAGCACACAGACGCGTTGCCGAAGTGCGCTTTCCAGATAGACTCGCTGATGGCCGACGACCGCGCCTGTGTCAACACCTTCGGCGTGGAGCCGCACATCAGCGGACTGTGCGACGGCGGCGAGCAGATGAAGGTACCTGACCATCTTACATCGACACGACAGCCCACACAACACCACTCACCGACAGCCCTGCCAAAATACTTTTATTTATTTAAGTATACTTACTTGAATTATAATTATATTACTTGAATACGCCAAGATCAGATACAGCCTCCTCTTCAGTCGCACGTGAGAGCGTCGTGTCCCCCCAAGTCGGATGCGCTCTCTCCGATTTCCCATAAAACTTTAAAAACCAGATCTTGTTGCTTTTTAGGCCAGCCGCATACATTTGTAATTTCTTCACGGAATTGTTTCCAAATTGTAAAACCGAGCGGCGCCCCATACAGTACTACGGCTGGACTGCAGATTTGTTGCCTTCCAATCTTTATAGAAAGGAATTCCGTAACATAGTTCTAAAAGTAGATCGCCTCTGTGGTCTAGCGGTCCGGGTGTTGGACTTGACTGCATGAGGTCCCGGGTTCGAATCCCGGGTCAGCCAACAAGAGTAAAAATGTTGGGTTACTATACCCAGAGATAATTTTTGTTCGTGCAAGATAAAACACGAGTTAAAGATTGACAAATTAACTTTGAGTTTACAACCTCGGAGTTATATAATTATCTTACGAATTCCGTGCAAGTGGGCCTTAGTGTATTTATTTATTATGTATTTGGTACATAATACAGAATTATTCTACTTTACTAAGCTTTTACCTCTCTGAAAACAACCGATTTCGTACATACATACATATCTTCACGCCAAGTCCCTTACGAGGTAGGCAGAGAGTATCGAATGCCAGACCTCACGATCCTGACAAACCTGTCTTGCTTCCTTCACATTCATTACCCTTTTCATACAAACACGCCGGTTTCGGAGACTCTTGACACCACCCTCGGATAATATCCGATTGATCTGATCGTGAAATGTCAGCCTTGGTCTCCCCGAGTACCTACATCCATCCACATTCGCATTGTATATCTGCTTTGTCAATCTTTCATTTGTCATTCTTTCCACATGTCCGAACCAGCGGAGCATGCCCTTTCGCATTTTAACACCAACACTTTCTTTCAATCCTACTCTTTCTCGGATCTCACTGTTACGAATGCGGTCAGCGAGCGTTACACCACAGATTTTCCGTAGTGCTCTCATTTCGACCGCATTTATCCTACTTTCATGATCTTTCTGACATACCCAACTCTCGCTTCCGTACAATAACGTTGGGATAAGCACAGAATTATGCAAAGCGAGTCTAGCTTTTTGACTCAAAACCTCGCTTTGGAATAGCTTACCCAACGCTCCATACACACTATTCCCTGCACTCACTCTCTTCTCTACATCCGCGGTGTACCTTCCATCCCTACTAAAAGCACAACCAAGATATACAATTTCATTTACTTGTTCCAGCACTAAATCATCAACCAAAACTCTTACATCCGTTCTGGCAACCGATTTCATTATTTAATTTGCAATTTTCCGTCCAAAAAATTATACCTATTACGGCGTAACAAAACAGACAAAATCCGTAACCGAAGCTTCATCAGGAGAAATCGACTGCACTCCACGAAGTTCGAGCAGATACTAGCGCTCGCGCATGCGATTAGCTGTATTTATAGGGTTTCGCGAGTTCGCGTGTATGTGTGCTTTAGTGAGTACGCGTGGTGGGGGTAGCACCGTTGTTGTTAAACATGTGTAGCAGCGGTGAATAAGTCAAATTTGTTTGTTCGTTTAACAGTGTAATTGAGTCTTCGTTATTACACTTAATAATTTCTAGACTAGACGAGACTCAAAATTACGACCAGTTTGACCAACGTATATACTATTGCATTCAGAACAATGTAGTTTATAGATTCCTGATTTACATTTTTTGTCAATTTTGTCACCGTTGCATAATATGTTTCTTAATGAATTTTGGGTTCTAAATGCAACATTGGTATTATTACGTTTTAAATGTCGCTGAACTTTTTCAGAAGCTCGTCCTACGTAGGTCAAACTAGATTTGAACTTAACATCTTTTTTAAATGGCACAGTATACATTAGTCGTGAAATGTTTTTCCTTACTTTCTTTTTAATTAGATTTTCAACTAAATCTCTACTATAACCGTTAGCAACTGACAGTTGTACAATGATGTTAAGTTCTTTTTTGTAACTCTCTTAATATTTGACCTACGTAGGACGAGCTTCTGAAGTGCGCTAGTATTTGGTCGACCTTCGTGGAGTGCAGTCGATTTCTCCTGATTAAGCTTCGGTCACGAAGCGAAACGTACGTTGAGTTTTTAGTAGTATGTGTATTGTTGGTGCTAATAAAGCAGTATATTGGTGTATTGTGTGGAGTTGGATATATTTGGAAGTTTTAGCTTCCGGTAAGTCCAATTCATTCTTAGCACACTATTTTGTCTGTTTTGTTACGCCGTAATAGGTATACATTTTTTGGCGAAAAATTGCAAATTAAATAATTTTATTTAGGTTCTTTGTTAAATTTGAACAATCATCTACTGAAAAGTTGTAATAACTTATTTTAAATGCAAGGGAAACAAAAATTAAAGTAACTAAAAAACACGTAGCCAGAAAAAATGTAAAAGTTTTAGTATAATATTATGTAGTATAGGAACAAGTTTTTGAAATTAATTATATCGGTTGTGCTTTTAGCGAGATGGAAAGTAAGTGCACTGCGGGGGTACAAGATAGTGTAAGTTAATTCTGTACTTACGCCAACTTTACTTTATAAGAGAGAGAGGGAGGAGAGAGTTAATTTAGAAATAAATGTTTTAGCTCATCTTAACTTAAGGTACCAACGGCGGAATTGAAAAGCAAACACGAGCAAACAAACGCAATGGGAGAAAATAAACTTCGTTTGAGCATAATTAGTTAAAGTGTAATGTTAAACCCTAACAACAGGTGAGCGAGATCGTCCGGTCGTGCGGTCCCCGCATCCGGTCGCTGTGGCGGTTCGTGCGGGTGGGCGCCGCCGACGTCAACTCACTTGTCTGCGAGGACGAGGAGGAATGCTATGTTACCATCGAGTACAGGGTAATTGCTTGGCTTATACCTATATTCATTTCATATGAAACTTAAGGTTACTTACTTCGGTGGCGCCAGTTGTCGACAACGCTATTTATATTGCCAAAATCGTTTGTTCACTATCGAAACAGTAATCCCTTAACTAATAAAACTTACGCGCCCGCTGCACCAGATCAGCTAACTAGAACAGCTAACAGAATCATACAGAATCAGAACAGCTAACTTTTACTAATAAAAAATTAAGTTACACGCTAGATCAAAAGGCGCGTAACTTTTAATAGTGAGAGCATAAATGTTTTACACAATTTTTGTATTAAAACAATAATAAATACACAGGAGCTCTTTATAGGAGCTATGCCATATATAAGCCTGCTTTACAATCTGTTATCATTCATTAATATACACTTACACGTTTTTTGTTACGTAAAACTGGTTATTACAATACATACTAGCCCGTACTAATGTATCGGTATGATGACCAGTTTTCACTTTGAGAGCAACTTTCAAACTAAAATACTTGTCCTCGCTATCAAATTTATACACAACACGTTTTCATCGTCTTTTTGTCAAAGGATCTTATGTTAGTAACGTGTCTTTGTGTCTGTTTAGTCATTACTTTGAACAAAAACAAAACGAATCACACAGTATTTTTTAGAACCAGAAAAGTGACGTCATGATCTTAAAAATGTAATTAATGTAAAACTGATAGGTGTCGGTCAAAAGCCATGTCAAGCAACATAAATAAAAAAACTATAAGTACATAAGAGTACATCTAGCGCATATTGTTCCGGTGTCATTAATTAAAAAAGTTTAGTAGTGTCAACGATACAAAAGGATTTAATGATTTTAGATTTTATCTATTTCTAGGCTGAAATAGAATGTGTAATTTCCTCGGACCGTTAAATTCTGGGGGCTTAAGCGCAGCTCTTATAAAAACTTTAGGTTCTAACTCTGCAGAAGCTTTGAGTATTGTCAGAGGTCAAAATTAATAAATTGGACTATCCTTAAGGTTATGGCTATTCAAATAACAATTGAAATTAAAATGCGTATCAAAAGTTACTGCTAAATTTTGCCAATCTTGATTTAGAGTAGTTGCAAGTTGAGTTTTTTATTAGAATTTAAAATACTTAAAATTTCTTTCTCGTTGTCATCTTATCTTGTTCTTTTTCAAATCTCTCACACAATTCCTTATATTTTTTTAATTCCTGCAGAGCAAGCTGGAGCTTGTCTTCCTGAACGCGAGCAAAAGCCTTACGAGGCATCATGGTGTTTTTGTTTATCGCTATGACAAAATACTTCTTGATTTGCACTGGTACTGGTATTTAATGGTAGGTAAATACAAGTAGTTCTGTACTCAATATTGGGCAGGAGATACGAAATTCTTATAATGATTAAGTATTAAATAAAAACGGATACGTTTTAGTGATTAATTAATAGATAGATTATTTAATAGTAATACTTACAGTTTTTAACGAGAAAGATATATTTCACAAGTTTTCCCTCCTTTTGAGTTTGACATTTGAAGGTCAGTTGGTCGCCGGTATTAAAACACTTTTACACTTTATTACTAAGTACAACACTGTATTAATTTGTAATTTGAGTAACAAACATAAAAATAAGACAAAATAACATTTAAATATGTTTAATTTAAGATTAAATTAAACATATTTAAATAAAAACTAAAAACTAAAATATTGGGAGCAACTTTTTTCTAAGCTGTCAGTTGAGGTTGCCACAGACCACCTCCAATATGATATGTTACGAATGCGGTCAGCGAACGTTACACCACAGATTTTCTGTAGCGTTCTCATTTCGACCTCATTTATCCTACTTTCAGCATGATTTGGACAGCAGCAGTTGGAAAGTAATCCTACTTTCTGACATGTCCAACTCTCGCTTCCATTTGAAGTAGCTTATCCAACGCTCCATTCGTGTTATTCCCTGCACACACTCTCCTTTCCACATCCGCGGTGTACCTTCCATCCCTGCTAAAAGCACAACCAAGATATACAATTTTATTCACTTGCTCCAACATCCTACATCGTAAGCCTCTTTCTTCATAATCTCCTTCCATAACTGTGATCAGTATTTGCAGCTTAGATGGTATAGAGTCCAAAAGTACAGCATCATCATAAAATAGATAGTTCACATCTGTCGCAAGCCAAGCAATTGCGAGATCGCTCGATCTCGATCTGTAATCGAGAAAGTAAGGAAATGGAAATAGTATATAATATATTAATGTATCGAACAACTAAAGGTAAACATCTCACACTTTGCCTTTATACAAAGTGTTTAATTCATATTAATGAAAAAAAAATAACCAAAAAGAAACTAACTAAAGTAAGCAAAAGAAAAATATTCAAAATTGTAACAAAAAACAACATAAAAAGTTGAACACAAATAAAAACGTAAGTCACAGGATAGAGGAAGGGC
>NJDD01006032.1:87714-108100 GCA_002245505.1 Calephelis nemesis | reverse complement strand
ATTTGTTAGAATAGAATAGATGGAAAGCGTTTGCCATTTGTCTAGAGGCACTGGTTGTGCCTCTGCCTACCCCTTCGGGCGTGAAGATACTTTTTTTTTCTTGTACCGTGTATACCTTTACTTGTACTAGTGGTCGCCTATTGGTCGAAATTCGACTGTATCAAAATTTTAATATCTTGTTGATAAGAACGCCATTCTAAAGACCAACTACTTTGTTTTCTGAACAGTTAGTGCGATCTGTGATCTTTTATCGTTATCATCAATATATTTATTTGTGTGTGTCAAATGCATGGTAGTGTGGGTAATGTTTTATTTATTGTTTTAATGAACTTTATAAGCATTATTATTGAAAAATATTAGCGTTCTGCACTTCTCTTACACATAAACTATAAGTCTATGTAACTACTATAAATAAGAAATAAGTTTACATAACCATATTTTAGAAAAAAGGGTCCAAAGTTGTGTCATCACTTATTAATATATATAGATATGCACAATGCACATGCACATACAAGTAAATTGTTGTACATTTACTTGTCGAAGTACATAGGATAAAGCGGTTGTTTTAATATTACAAACAAACACTCCAATTTTACTTATCTGTATAGATACCATCTTATTGATTCAATTCCAACATGAAACCCAAAAAACCTAGTTCAAAACTAATATTTATTGACCAAATGATAAAGCTGTGGGTAATAATTGCATAACTCTGTGAAAGAAAATAGTGGTGGGGATCGTACAGTCTCCTAGACACAGTAGCGATTTTAGTAATAGCAGCTCCCTGGGAGTAATTTATACGGCGCCCCCTATCATACTAAAACCATACCAAAAGGTAAATAATATATAGCGTACAGGATCTGACACGCCTTTACATCTTGGCGCCATGGGGGTTGCCCAACCACTCCATATCCAAACGCCGTCCCTGCCTAGATATTCTCACTCTCTCTCTTGTAAATTACCTATTCAGCTTCTGCTTGCCTCTTACAAGCTACCTGGCTGGAAGGCAGATGGTCTTTTCTACACAAAAGACCCGGGCCAACACGAGAAATAGGTACACCATTCATAGCTGTTTGATTCAATTCTTGCCAATCGAATAAACGAAATAATACATTATTTTATTTACAGAACCCGTCATAACTGATACATTTTTGGGCCCTCAAAAAAAACGGGTTGCACTACGGGAATGCCTTTAAAAGTGCCATTTTTGATATTTTGCACAAATTGCTTATGAAAGTACTTTCATTTATGTGGTAGAATATAATGATCATTTATTGCGCTATCATACAAAAAATTAGAACACGGACATTCGCGCAAGCGCCCTGCGCCGTCTTACGAATTTTTGTCTTACGAATCAAATCACGTGTCCTGACACGAGTTAAGAAGTTTTTACCTATTCCAAAAAAAGCGCGCAACGCCGCTAAAGAAGTTTTCACTTCAAACTTGCATCCACTTGACTTAAAAAATGTTAGTAAATAATTTAAATAAAATACATACATTAGTCATCTTTTCCAATAAAATGTTCAACAGGCCGTTAACCACAACAGCAGGAAGAACTGGTAAAATCATTACCTGGAAACAAATAAACGAATAAATTGTAATCAAATTTATATACAACTAGCTGTTGCCCGCGGCTTTGCTCACGTTGTTAATAGTCCTATAGGAACATTTTTTGGGATAAAAATTATCCTGTGTGTTAATCCAAGTTACCCTCTATAATTGCGACAATTTTCATGAAAATCGGTTGGGCATTTTTTTCGCATTTGTATTCTCAAAAAAGTTTTATTAAAATTATGGACCCAGTAACGACGTTATAAATATATCAAAAAACATGGCGGAATTGACAACTCCGATTAATTCATGAGGTTAGAAAAGATGACCATATCGTGATCATGATATGGTCACCTTTCTTTAACCATAAAATAACCGTAAAGGTGACCAAAATATGTGTACGCTGACAGCTTTATCACTAACTATGATATGGTCATCTTTCTTTAACCATAAAATAACCGTAAAGGTGACCAAAACATGTGTACGCTAACAGCTATATCACTAACTATGATATGGTCACCTTTCTTTAACCATAAAATAACCGTAAAGGTGACCAAAGTATGTGTACGCTAACAGCTTAATCACTAACTAGCTATTGCCTGCGGTATCGTTCGCGTTTTTGCGGGAACCTTTGTCTCTGTTCCAAATTTCAGACAAATCCGTTGAGCCATTCGAGCGTGAAAGAGTAACAAACATCCATACATACGTACTCACAAACTTTCGCATGTATAATATTACTAAGATAATAGGATTAATTGTGTTTTGCAATATCTAATTTGAATTGCTCTCTCCCTATATTTCTACCACCAAGATAATATTTGCTACTATCGTGATTTAGATAAGGAAGAAGGATATCTGTAGAGCTACTCTTGGATCTCGATTTTATGTAAATTGGAAATTGAAATCGGATGTGACATTTTAATTACTCTTGAACACAATACTAGCAAATTATTAACATTTAGGTAAGAACAAATAATGTTATCTGATTCGTTATTTTTTTTAACTGAATGTTAGTAATTCTCCGTTCAAGAGTACCGAGAGTACCGAAAAAGAGTTATCCCCGTTGCCAAGAGATAGTTGCCAAGGCGGTCACATAAGGTTTGCCTTATAAAAAAATATCGGATTTCATGAATAGCCAAGCTTCTGAGTCTACAAGGCCGAGCTCTACCGACCCTAATTTCACAAATTCTACATATCAGTAAAAATGTACTGCTTGGCTGTTTCGTTACTTACTTCAGAAACTAATTTTGCATCACCTCCATAACGGTAACAGGCACTACTGTACCCCCAGATCCGATTTCAATTTCCAATTTGCTTATGACCGAGATTCAAGTGGAACCCTACTGCTACACTTTGAGAATCACAATACCCCAGACCGTTTATTGTATATTTCTTAACACTTCTCGTGTAACGTACTATTTATTCCCTCGGCTATTTTTGAAATTATTTACATTATAGTTATTATTACAAAATATTTACCATGAGTTGCTATATGTTATGTTCGGTAATTTACGTATTGATATCTGTGGTGCTTTTGTTCTGAAAATTTAGTTTCCTTAGCTACCAGTAAAGGCGCTGCTCCAAGTTTTCATACAACTAGTATCTTCACGCCCATATCCCCGAAGAGATAGGCAGAGGCACAACCAGGGCACCCACGACTAGCCGAAGACACTAAGTCCCACAATCCCCAAGCCTATCGCCAACCGGGCACATATCCAATTCCTAGCAAAAAAAATTTTTTTAGAAAATTGGAAAAAACCATTTTTATTTTGTTGCCCGACCCAGGATTCGAACCCTGGAACTCATGCAGTCAAGTCCAACACTTGAACCGCTAGACCACAGAAACGACTCATACAACATTCATACAACTAAGGATATGCTAGCGAGTGTAGCGCCGTAAACTAATGGTAATGGCTTCGATTTTTGATCTGTTACAGAGTTCGATAACTACCAAACCACTAACCCGTTTTACTCCTCTCTCGTGTTTTTCTGTCATGATCCGGTTTGAAGGTTAGGGTAAGCGGTAGACTTGCACAATAGGCCTGACATCCCGGCCACAGCACAGTGATGCACCTATAACATCTGTGGTATCTCTAGACCAAGGCTATCTCTTACCAAGAGCCATGTGCTTGATGACTATCTTTGGCTTTAAAAAAACATGGAAAAAAGTCGTCTGCGAGTTTATCTTAAGAAAAAGCATTAAGAACCCTTTATACAACGCGCAGGTAGAGGTTAAATAACCGCAGCTAAAGTAACGTTTGATTTACATTTTCCAAATTATACAGGCGTGAATTCAGAATATGTAAATCTTGTGTCTAAAGTAGAAGCTAATGTTTAATAAATTATGAAGTTTCGAGGCGTTTTAAGAGCGACCGCATATTTAGAATATTTAAATAATTTTTTTGGCAGGGTTAAAATGTAAAGCTAGAGCGAAAGTTTTTGCGGTAAGTGGCCTAAAAAAAGTTAAAAAAATCTGAATTATTCATGTAGAACAAATCCATAGATGAGTATCAAATATACGCTTTTTACGAGTACCAAATAACAAATTTTGTTACCAACTTATCTTTTCTTAACTTAACTCGGAACTTAACGCAATTTCGTCAAATATTAATCCAAAATCAGTTTATGAAGTGAAATTCCCACACTTACAGACTTTTATTCTTTGGTTATTATCGTCTTTTATCATCTTTTTTATTACCATCTTTTATTCTTAATATAATAAAATATAGGCTTTTATTATTTTGGATCTTAACGCAATTTCGTATATTGTTAATTCGATATCAGTACATCTACAGTCTTTTGTTCTTTGGTTATTACTGTCTTTTACGTATATTTTTATTATGTCATTTGATTTATGTTATTTTGTTATAATCGCCTTTTATTCTTTTGTAATTTTGGAACTTATCACAATTCGTGAAATATTAAAACAAAATCAGTTTATGAAGAGACATTCTCACAACTACAGTCTTTTATTCTTTGGTTATTTATTCTTTTCTATTCTTTTTTTATTATCGCCTTTAATTCTTTTGAAACTTAACGCAATTTCGTGCAATATTAATCCTATATTAGTTTATGAAGTGAAATTACTACATCTATAGTCTTTCATTCTTTGGTTATTACTGTCTTTTATTGTTTATTATTATAGTCTCTTATTTATTTTTAGTCGTCTTTTAGTTTTTTGTTATTATCTTCATTTTATAGGTAAAATTTTTAATTGTGAATAATCTTAAAATTAAAAATTTTCAATGAATCCCCGAAAATCCTATATGTACTGTAGCTAAGAATCATCTCGAATACGTCAGCTTTCAAACAAAAGTATTCGCTTTGAAATCGGTTAAACCGATTCAAAGTTATTGCACTGACATACATACATACGTTTTCCGTCAGAGGTTAATAAAACCTCTCATTTTCCGACGGGAGTTGAAATAGTGCATTCCAATTGCTTAGGAGCTAAGATGCCACAAACGAACACACATAGATATACAGACAAGTCAAATTTATAACACCTTTCTTTTATGACGTGCGTAAGAATTACTGCAAAGATTACGAAAGATGCATAATAACTGATGTTGTTGAGATGTACCACCTAGTCGGCAAAGTCGACTATCAGGCCACTTTCCTAGTCGGCGACTAGTCGCGCGAATAGTCGGCTAAAAGCGCCGACTATCCGGCTTCTCATTTTGTACGTCTCAAAATAAAATATACACAGGTGAATTAAATTAAAACTCGAATCTTGAATAATTACTTTGGTTGTAGAACCAATTTTCTCTCCTTTTGGTAATTTTATAAAAATAAATTACTTTATCACAACAAACCGTCCTATCATTTCTGACTTCAAAAAAAAGTTTCTGTGACATTTATAAAACGATATTGAAAACATAAAGTAAATTATAAAATACTAACATATTATTTAAGATAAATTAAACGAAAAAAAAAACAATTTAGCTTCACTTGCTTAATACCTAGTTATAACCAAAGACTTACTAATCTCTGGTATTACTTTTCAAAGAAATAAGATTTTTATTTTATTACAAATTCTTTATTTCTTTTATTATTTATTTATACATGTAAGTACACAATGTACCTACTGTATAAAATATTAATAAAAACAGGAAAACTTTAATTACTAAGTAAAAACAAAAACAATTAGTCTTACTGTAACGATTTTTAAATAAAAACATGTATGTGACCTAAACAAATTAAAATACCGACCTCTTTTGTCATAACCTTACTTTTTAAAATTTTACTTATATTTTTTAATAAAACACCCGCTTACGAATGCTAAACCAAAGTTCAAGACGTATTGCGAACAACGACCCAAAAAAAGATAGTATCTCCAAAGAGGCAGAGGTATAACCAGGACACACGCAATTAGGTGATCCTCACCTTTAACCTAATGACAACTGGCCACCTATCCAATTTCTAGGAACATTAATTTTATTAGTAAATTAAATAAAACAGATTCTTTAACCGAGCTATAACGATGACGCAGCTTTTATATAATCAAACCTTCAATCAGCTTTAAAATGTATCCTTGATTTTGATCAAAAGACCACTGAAACGATTTTTGTTAATGTCATTTAACGGTCTTTTTATAGAAAATGTACGTGCAGCAAAATTTGCTACCAAAAAGATTTAATAATCGCTAAATGCCAATAGCATTATGTGAATTAAAACAATAAATGAATGCGTTGGATGAAAAGTAAATTTATAAGTATTATTGAAATCTATAAATATATTAGAGTGATTTTCTGTCTCTCTTGATCATCGTACAGCAGGAACGATTTTCATGATTATAATTTTTTAGTTAACATAGTAATCGTTTAGAAAAGAGCTTTTACCATAAGTTGGTAAAAATTACGTTCAGTAATTGACATTAAGAAATGTAGCGCTTTTAGTCTAAAAATTTAGTGGTCTTAGTTACCAATAGAGGCGCTGTTCAAAGTTTTCGTGCAAATAATTTACGTAGACGCTAACGAAATCGGTAAACTCGGCAAGTCATACGTTTATGGTAGGTCATCTAAGGATCATAAAAGAAAAATAGTTCAGCAGTACATTAGAAAATTAAAGAAGTCAATATTTATAGTTGAGATAACGTCTGTTGGATCTAATAACCACAATCATAAAACAAAGTCGCTTTCACTGTCCCTATGTCCCTTTGTATGCAGCTTAAATCATGAAGATTGCGTACCGGATTTTGATGCGTTTTTTTTAATAGATGGAGTGATTGAAGAGAAAGGTTTATATGTAAATTTTATACGCGTGCAAAAGCCGGGGTGGGCTGCTAGTAGGTACTTTGATAAAAGTTTCGTTTAGTGTCAAATATCGATGAGTAGGAGTCTCTTTCCGTCTTATTAATAAAAAACTTGGACTAAAGTATTTCAAGATTAAACCTTTTGTTACCGTCTTTATTACACTGCGCATAATGCTAAATTACTTTTTTATTATTAGTTTAGTTTAGTAGTTTGTTTGCCCATTTCGGGGACCGGCTACGTTGACTTTAAGGCCAATCTGCCATGTCTTCGGTATTAGTCACAATTTACATTTACAAAGTTATGGCTGGGTCTTGAGTAAAACAGTGGCTTCATTACTCAAGCTTGTCTATTGATATTTAGCGGCAGCGACGAAATACACGATACACTACTTTCTTCATGATTACTTTATTTGTGCACTTTCACTAAACAAAATAAATCTAATTCCCACGTAAATTAACCAATTTCATTCAATGTAAACACGAAATTCAATAATTATGAAAAAATTACGACCATCTTGGCGCCAAAACTCCTTTATTATTGGTTATTTTTGGGTAAATTTGCCCCTTTCTGGGATAGGACCTTTAGGCCATGCTGCCATGTCTTCCGTATATAACTAAATTCTTTTTAGCAGTCATAAGTCGTAAGCCGTAGGTCTAAGTCATAACTCGGTCTTGAGTAAAGCAGTGGTTTCGTTACTCAAGCTCGTCGATGAGATTTGACGTCAGCGAGGAAATTCACGATACACTAATTTCTTCATGATTATTTCATTTATGCACTTTCACTGAACAAAATTAAACTGATTCCCTCCTGAATTAACTTATTTTACTCAAAGTTAACACTAAATTCAATTGTAAAAAAATTCCGACCATTTTCATTTACGATGGCGCCAAAATTCCTTTATTATTAGTTAATTTGCCCCTTTCTCGGACCGGCTAAGGCGACTTTTAGGCCATGGCGCCATGTCTTCCGTATTAACTAAGGCTTATCCACAGTCATAAGGCAGTATATACAAAGTCATGCACTTTAACTAAAATTGTTAATTTTCACTTAATATATAGATTGAAACAATTTTAAAAAATACAACCACTATGATTTCTCTGGATGGCGCCAAAACTCTCAACTTTACTCATACTCTAGAATAATGTTATTAATATAAAGAGCCATGCAGTCTTATACAATGTAAATGTTATTAATTAACCATCCTGCAGTAGCTAGACCGACATAACACATTTCCCTAATTAATGAAAATGTTTACTGATATGTTTTCATATCATGTTTCATGTTATGAGCAGGAGCGGAGTTTCATCTATCTATCTATAAACATAAAAATTAATGCCACGTTTCGTTATAATGATGAAAGATTGACAAAGTAGATATACAATGCGAATGTGGATGTACTCGTATGTAGGTAACCCGGGACACGTGTGTGGGTTGACATTAAACGATCAAATCGATTTTGTACGAGAGTGGTGTCAAGAGTTTCCAAAACCAGCGACCATGAGACCAGAAACCATGAGAGGGAAGTCTATATCTAATCTAATTGTATAACTCAAGAACGGGCTCACCTATCCAAACCAAATACTTAGGCTTTGTTCGGACTATTTAGTAATTGGTTTATGTGAAGTTTGCTCGAAATCGGTCGAGCGGTTCTTCATTTACCACATTTTTTTGTAACAAATAAACTCAATAAATCGCGGATCGTTTTGTTGATGTGTGATGGGTTTTTTCTGTCAAATTAAAACTTTTTTCAGATGGAGATTGTGCTGTCGTATTGAAACTTTTTTCAGTTGTTTTTTGTTTTGTTGTGTTATGTTATTCATGCGGTCATATACGTAGAGAAGCACGTAAAGGGCCGCTAGTTTAATTTAAAGTTTATTTAACCATACAACATCAGCGTGATATCCTGAAAGACCGACACATCACATTTCACTGTTTAAATCTTACAAATGTAGAACCTCGATCTTTATACCAGTTTCAGAATTTATTACTCACTTTAAGTCAGTATCAAACGGTAACTACAAGCACAGCAGTTCGAATTTTATGTCACTCCGTTAGAGAGACCGACCCAAATATATACATTGTATGGTTAATTTTACGTTCATCTGTTATAAGAATATTAACAAAACCAAACTAAGGTAAAAGTGTGTGGCGTTTCGCTTGCTGACCCCATTCGTAATAGTGAGATCCGAGAAAGAGCGGGATTGAAAGAAAATACTGATGTTAAAATTAGAAAAGGCATGCTCCGCTAGTTCGGACATGTAGAAAGAATGACAGATGAAAGATTGACAAAGCAGATATACAATGCGAATGTGGATGGGTGTAGGTACCCGGGAAGACCTAGGAACCTAAGGACCTCTATCTAGTCTTCACACTCCACTATCAAATCAGATGTTATCTAAAGTTGGTGTCAAGAGTCGTCTGCCAGGATCGTGAGGTTTGGTGCTCGATACTCTCCGCCTGTTAAATGTCTCATTTACAATTCAAGTTCAAAATAATGAACACAATATCTTTTTATGTTTTTCTTTCTACTACATAAAATACAGATTGTTGCTACTATTTCTGTGTTTATGTTTGCCAGTGACCTTGAACAAACTGGTCACAACAGCGTTTAATCGATCCGCGCGGACAGGCGCGTAAACCGCCTTACCGCGCGGAGAACCGCTACGAAATCCGCGTTTTCGCTTCCACCCGACGCGGCGCTGAGGGCTGCCATGTGATAGTCGTCTTACGCTAATTAATATAAATCAAAGTTCCTGGCAGTAATAAAGATAAATTTTCTATAAAGAAAGTGCAATTTTATACAAAAACATTGTGTCACATTGGCTGTGTTTGCACTCCTCTGAAACGGCTCGATCGGTTTTTGTACAATATAATATTTTGTATATACCTATATATCATGTATATATTATATGTGTATAGATCATAAAATAAATTATGATAGGTGGTATGAGGTAGAACAGCTTTAGCCGGGTAACCTCAAAAGATAATTATTTCACTTTGGTCTATAAGACCGGACGTGAGCAGAAAATGTATTGAATTAGGTGCAAAAATAAGAAGTTTAAAGTTAGTATTAATTTGCTAACTATATATAATTTAAGCGAAGCTCGATCTTCTAGGTAATAAACTTTTAATAAGCTTTCGATGACGTGATGTCGCAAAGCGCCAGAGCATTATGAAACAAACATTTAGAGCTTAATTTTCCCCAAGGATTTTTTAGAGAAATACTATCTGACCCGGCAGACGTTGTCCTGCTATTTTTGTATGACATTTTTGTAAAAAGATTGTTATAAGTCAATCTTAACACTTAGAGGTATAAAAAAATAGCCGATTCTCAGACTTACTGAATGTGCGTATAAAATTTAATAAAAATCGATAAAGCCTTTTCGGGGGAGTACGGTAACTATCGTGACATTAGAATTTTATTTAGAACAAAAGTGAACTAGAACTAATAAACTGGTAAAACTGATAGAACAAATGAAAAAAATATGTGGTAAGTATTCATTTTGAATAAGACGTCTGTCGCCTTTGTGGTTCTGCGGGCCAGGTATTGGACTTGACTTCATGAGGTACCGGATTCGATTCGGGTCGGGCAACAAAAAGAAAATATGTTTATTCCAATTTTCTAACACAAAAAACAGTTGCTCTGGATTGGATGTGTGCCCGGTTGGCGATAGGCTTGCCACCTATCACACTGTGGGACTCAGTCTCTCCGGCTAGTAGTGGGTGCCCTGGTTGTGCTTCTGCCTACCTCTTCGGGGATATGGGCGTGAAGATACTTACTTTTACTCAAAACATCTATTTCTACTGATTATGTAAAAAATCGCCTCTGTGGCCTGTTGAATTTGACTGCATGAGGTCCCGGGCTTGATTCTCTAAAAAAAATTTCTTAAAAAACAGCAGCGTTTATGGTTGGATGTGTGATATAAGCTTGGCACTATGAAGCTATAATCCTCGACACATATCACAATGTGGGACATCATAACTGCAGCTAATGGTTGTCTTGGTGGTAACTCTGCCAGTCTCTTCAGGTATACGGGTGTGAAGATATATTATTATAAAAAAATAAAGTGTCTGACCAGCTCATCTGTCAACGTCCAAATGACATCCCTGAACATATTTCTAAAATTTAACATACAGATTATACTCCTAAAGGAGTAATTTGGGTTGAAAGTTTGTATGAAGGCCGTCAATTTGGGAGTTAGGATCTCCAAATGTTGTGTTTTAGCTAACGATTGAAAGTTACAAATTGAATAATCCAGAAACTTCTGTCTCATTGCGTCAAGATAAGTTAATTAAAATAAAAAAAACAAGAGTGTTTGAAGCACTCGTGTATTTCATGAAAAGATCCATTAATTAAATGAAAAACTATCATGTTGAAAAGAAGTCAAGCATCAAGCACCTGTTTCAAACCTTTTCAGCCAATCACAAAAAGAATAGCAAGATTCTTTAAAAAAATAAGTTTCGAAGTTAGGTTTAGTTTTTTTCGCCTATCTGATCTAGCGGTCCAGGTGTAGGACTTGACTTAATGAGATCTAGGGTTTGATTTCCTGGCCAGGCAACAAAAAGAAAATGTGGTTTTTCCAATTTTCTAATAAAAATAATGTTACTCGGGATTGGAGAAGTGCGCGGCTGGCGATAGGCTTGCCACCTATTATTACATTGTGGGACTTAGTGTCTTCGGCTAGTCGTGGGTGCCCTGGTTGTGCCTTTCCCTATCTCTTCGGGGATATGGGCGTGAAGAAGCCTTATAAAAATAAGTGTCAATAATCAGAAGTAACGGAGAAATTCATTAACATACATAAAAATATATGGGTCTTTTTAAAAATCGGTTAAAATGTAGGTTATTAAATGAAACTCTGAAACTTGGCGAATCTTGATTAAACTTGTATGGAACTTATTAACTTATCTGGACCTACCTTTCAGAAAAAGAATCATCTATCCGTTATTAGTAGATTAATAAATTTACAAAAAACCTAATGAGGAATTGATAAACTTTGTGTAGTCGGTTAAGAATGATATTTAGTACTGTCCATATAAATTTGCAAATTATAATTATTTTAAATGGTGTAACAGATATTATTAAACCTATAACTGATACAGTGTTAATAAAATTTTTGCACCATTAATTTCATTATTTTTAATATACCTAATTCAATATTATTATCAAATAAAAATTTTCTGTCTCAAAATTCCTTTCTACCTAAATTAAATGGGATAAGATTTAAATAGGTCGGGGTAAGAAAAACCGCTTCAATAACGATCTTATTGCGAAATGGAGAAAACTAAAAATGTAATAACCATAACCTTATAGTGGACATTGTAGATAACAAATAAGCCGTTGAAGCTCACTATGCTAGACTTCATCATCACATGAACATCGAAGCACTCAAGCGGTTCAGTGACCTAAATTTAGAAAGGACGAAAAAGACGTGATAGTGTAAAATAGAGCTAGTGTTATAAATCTTCACACATAATATGTAGTTAATGTATCTTATAATTTATAGATACTAAGATTAGTTACATAAATATTAATTAGAATTAAGTGTATTATTCTGTTCTTAATATACAGAATAAAAACGACCACTAATGCTATGTATTAATGCCAAACGACACCAAAAACGTTATTTTTCATACAAACATTAATAATGTGATGTTATAATTTACATAGTGAGCGCATTCGTGGTAAAAGGCGGGGTGAGCGTCGAGTTCAGCGAAAGCTGTCAAACCTATCTTTATTACGATATGAGTTGTCACACTCATTCTGTTTTTAGTTCTTATCTGTCAGCTGATATTATTACAATATTGCCACTATTCTTAGCTGAAATTCCGAGTCTATAACCTATCTTTCTGTCTAATTTCATCTTTATAAGTTCTGCAGTTATCGATGTTTCGTGACTAATGAATAAATATTTTTTCGCTTATGTATATCACATGATATTATTGTATGGGAATACAGAAGGATATTTATAAGAATTTGCACAGTTACTGCAAGTCAATGTATAAAAAATATTTTTGTAAAGATGTAGAAACGTTGGCTACCACTGTTAAGCACTCCAACGTCAATGACCATTTTTAACTTTGTGTTTAAAACAGACTATAGTAAATTAACGAAGCGGTAAATGTCAAAAAATAGTAGCTTACTGATCAAACAACTAGATTTTAATAGCACATATGACTATTTAAAAGTGAAACCTATAACAACTATAGATAAATAATTGCGTTAATTTAAAATCTCATTAAAAAAGTTGCAAGTTCATCAAGATGTAGGGCTTAGACCCTCGCTTAAGTAACGTTAAATTAATCACCAGAAAATTGCCTGCGAAGTGAACAAAAAATAATTACTGTAGTGTCGTTTTATTCTAAATTATGGTTCCCCGGAGAAAAATATTCTAAGTGATTAAAATTTCGGAGATAACAGGGGACTGTCTGCCTAATCGTAAAATAAAAAGGGGTACGTGAATATAATTAGAGCCGTTAAATTTAAATAATTTCTACGTTACGGAATTTGTTGGAAATCCAGACGATTTTAGTGAAAAATTCTTTCCAAATTTACCGTCGAGTGAACTTAATATTGTGTGATTATTCTTAGGTTATTAAAATGAATACTGAAAGAGCTTTCGTCAACATTTTAGCAAGATTGCAATTTTACATTATGTATAATAATCGTTTATAAATAAACGAGTATTATAAATATTTGTGCTTACTTAAAGAGTTTTCATCATAATTTTAGCAAGAATGCACTTATACCTAATGTGTACCGTGTTGGTCCGGGCTCCTTTGCAGAATAGACCATCTGCCTTTCTACCAGGCAGCTCGTAAAAGGCGAGCATAGGCTTACCGTCACTAACACCGTGACATCTGACTAGGTGGTAGAATTTCGCAGCGACTCACCCGGATTGCTACCACCTTACCTATCCCCGCCGCCATAACGTCATGACGTGTTCCGATTTCGAGGGTAAAGTAGCCGGTAAATTTACTTTTGCTCGAGGCCTAACAACCCAGGTTGGCAACGCACCATTACCACCTTTGGTGTCTCTAGGCGGCGTGAATTTCTTACCATCAGGAAATCCGTCTGCTTGTTTGCCTTCCAATATTATAAAAAAAAATATCCAAATCCGTTCACCTTTGAGGCGTGATTGAGAGAAAAACAACCATTTATTCAAGCTTTCGTAAGTTAGTACTCATGACAACAGCAACCGTGGATTTAGGAAGATGGTAAAGGAGTTTTACCTGAATACTCTGTCGTCTAGCGGTCCGGGTATTGTACTTGACTGCATGAGGTCCCGGGTTCGAATCCCGGGTCGGCCAACAAAAAGTAAATTGGATTTTTCCAATTTTCTAATAAAAAAATGTTTGTCGGGATTGGAATTGCGCCCGGTTGGCGATAGGCTTGCCACCTATCACATTGTGGGACTAATGCCCGATTTCACCAAGAACCCCTATGTTTAGGGGACCTTTTAACGTGTTTTAGGGGACGGTTTTGTACAGAAACAGTCCCGTAAGTAACGTTAAAAGGTCCCCTAAAGTATAGGGGCTTTTGGTGAAATCGGGCATAAGTGTTTTCGGCTAGTCGTGGGTACCCTGGTTGTGCCTCTGCCTACCTCTTCGGGGATATGGGCGTGAAGATAACCCTTCTTTTTTACTTTAGCACCAAATTTATAACTGGACAACTTGGAAAAAGTTCACTTCTATTTAATGTGCATACATTTCTTTGTTTCAACTTTTATTTATAATTTAAATACTTTTGCTTTAAAATGTTAGTTCACTTCCTAAATTAATTATTTGAAAGGTTTACGATTTATAAACAGTTATTGTACCGTCTCCTTATTTTGATGTACTTATCTTCTAAACGTTAGTTGTTTGGAAGAGATCGCTTGTTAGCGATAAAACCGCCTTTTGTATAAAATGTGTGTTTATCAATGTATTATGTAACAATTTCATTGTTGTAGAATAAAGAGTTTATTATTATTAATATGTACTTGACAGATGTATGTAAGTATCTTCACGCCCGTATCCCAGAAGGGGTAGGCAGAGGCACAACCAGGACACCCACGACTAGCCGAAGATACTAAGTCCCACAATGTGATAGGTGGTAAGCCTATCGCCAACCGGGCACATTTCCAGTCCCGAGCAACATTTTTTTTTATTAGAAAATTGGAAAACCCAGACCACAGAGGCACAGATGTATGTACAAAATATAGATATATGTTTCTGTAGACGTCTCATTGATAAGCTTTTAAATCTAGCTTTATTTAAACATACACCTGTAATACAATTTCGCATTTTGAGCTAAGGCTTCATAATTAATTATTCACACAACACTTTCAGTAATTAGGAATGTGCTATAATACCAGACGCAATTAATTAATAAATCATGCCCCGCATACCTGCTATTGAATAATATCATATTAATTATGATATTAATGAACAAGCTGATACCCGTGTCTTTGTTCTATCCGATCTATGATGTAAACCACACATTGTTCTGTTATCTCTCTTCAAGTGGTGTTTTTTCACTCAAATACTTCGTACTGTTTAAAAAATGCTTTGAAGTTATATTCCAGAGAGATTGCAAAAAATCGCAAGATTAGCAAAAAGTAAAAAAACGCTTTTAATTTCTCATTGACACAAACACACGGACTTGCACACGCACGCACACACATACACACACACACACATTCGGACACACATCAAACAATATTATATAGATGGAAATTCGCCGAAATTTTAAAAGTTAATTTTTTTTGGTATTTTAAATATGATTACAAAATATATTTAAAACAAATTTATACTAGCATAACTCTTTTTTAAATATGATTACAAAATATATTTAAATCAAATTTATAATAGCATAACTCTACCACATTCATATACAAAAATACAACTTTAAGGGTCCCTTGCACGTTCCTGGGTTAAGTATTTAACACTGAGTAAGCGTCCGACTTGGGTTTAATCCCTTTATATTAGACAATTTAACTCAATATTAAATGTAACCCGGGAAAGTGCAAGTGGCCCTTAAGTACTTATTCTTTTCACAAAAGTTAAAACGTATAACTGGCATAGTAGACATCATTAAACAACCGACAAAAACGGCAAAAAAGAAAATGGACGCATTGAACATTCACAAGGCTCCCTTGTGTCACATAGATGAACTACCAGAATAGATTTTTAAAAATCTGTCCCCTGAGGCTGGACTGAGTTGGTTAAATACAATGTATTATAACCAGTTTTATCCTTCAAACAAGTTGAAGTCCACGGAGATGGAAAATAAAGGACTTACGATGTAACATAGAATGCGTCGAGGGAGTGATAACGACTGCCGATCCGAAATGACCCATAGTTTAGATAAAATGGTTTAAAAACCTTCGCAAGCTGGATCGCGATTGGCCCTTAAGGTATAATTCGTTTTACATTCATGCAGATTTACAAAATGTTAATATGAAAGGGATATGACCAATCACGTCAATTCCAGCAATCAATTTTACGTTATGAGCAGATTCATTCTATCCATTTTCGATCATTTTCATTTCATTTTCAATTCAATTCGTCGTCTTTATTTCGTAGGTACAAAATTCGTTACACTTGGAATTTGTCAACAGTAAAGACATTATAATAATTTTGACCAGGACATCATCATCATCAGCCGGAGGACGGACTCCCAAAGAGCGCCACAAGTCACGGTCACCAGCCGCTTGCATCCAGCGGCTTCCCGCGACTTTGACCAGATCGTCAGTCCACCGTCATGTAACAAGCACATACGGTAGTTAAAACACTATTACAAACTTTAAAACACCTCAAATCAAACATTGCAAAAAACACGTAACAAATACATAAATAAATCCTGTCTCAACAGCATCCTAATGTATGACAATAATGTAAACAAAACATGCAGGTAATTAAAAAATAATGAATGAGTTGGACCAGGGGGGTTACCATAAGCTCTTATAGCAGTATTATTTCAATAATACTTATTGTCATTGGAGAAAGGCAACCTTATGACGTATACCATAAAGTTGATAATAAAGGCGGACATTTAGTAAGATGGAAATAATACTGCTATAGGCGTTCATGGTAGGGCCCCAGGTTATGATTTTTCCCTAAAAACAAGGAATACAATACAATAAGAAATACAAAATATATTCGGTACTAATTATAAAATTCAAATAAATAAGTAATCATATCGAAATTAAAATAAAAGTATAAAATAAAAAAAATGTCGGTAAATAGTTAGGTATAATGTTAAAATTAAAATGCTGATAAAAAATGTCACATATCAATGACTATGTATAAGAATGGATATATGATAACAAATATACTGCTCTTATATATTAAATTTATCAAAATATGTCAAAAATAAATCTATAACCCCTAAATTCACATGTAAATTGTAAATTCGTAACAACGTCAAATGTCTTAAAAGATCAGTTATTAGCAGTTAGAACGTTGTCAAAATATTAAATTTATATAAAAAAATCAAGACAATTGAAACAAAATAATTATGAATTATAATTAACAAATTATGTCTGTCAATAATCATAATTTTCTTTAATATAACACTGTAACTGCTGTAAGCTGCTGAGTTCCCTCAACTATATCTTTTACCTCTATCAGATCGATTTTAGACTTTTTTTAAATTGTAGGGCTTTAATATACTTAATAAAAAATTAACAAACGCACTAGTCATCCCTACAATTTTTGTAAGCTAGGATGCCATCATTAAATCCTGGTTTCCTAATCATGGGACCTCCCCTAAAGTTTTTCCTTTCCAAGTTATCCATGAACACACATTAAAATAAAAAAAAAATATACGGTCGAATTGAGTAACCTGCTCCTTTTTCGAAGTCGGTTATAAATTGACTTGAACGTCGATGACACGGTACTTATACAGTATGTGGTGGTGGTAACGCATCCCGGACCCTAGATCCCTATCAACCGTAGCCCATAACGCATGGTAACAGAGTCAACATCAGCCAAAACTTTAGTCACTTAGACCATACAAGTTTTAATTGTACCTACACCTTGACATTTTTAGAAACTAACATCGGATTGGAATCGCTGCCGCACACACAAAAGATCCGGTGAAAGAAACTTAGCGGGTTTGTCTTTTTTGTGATATATACTTACATAGATATGTGCGAGATATTTTCATAAGTAGATCCAAGGTAACAGACGGAACCCTACATCTAGGATTGGCGGTCAAGCATGAATCTGATCAAGCCAATTAAGGACTTGAGGTTGTCTTTTCGCCACTGTCCCCACTTTGAGAAAATAGAAAAAGAGACAAAACCAAGGTTCAAATCTGATTTATTTAATAGTAATTGAAGTGTAAACAAGTTACACCGACATACACATTGATACGAAAATTGATATATTCCAACCTTGTAAGTTGAGCCTGCAGCAACTATAACTGTCGAGCAATCAGAACATGTTCTACTGCAGCCGTTGTTCTATATACTCCACGTCTCAGCATTTACTATACAGGGTGTATTTGACACCGTAACGAAAACTTCTGTGGTAGTTCGGTTATATATCAGATTTCAAAATTCCTTTTACAATTTTTGACAAAAGAAAGTGATTACATATTTAGCAGTTTTTTAGCCCGCAATGTATAGCGAACAAATTATATGAATTAAGCCGCGCGTCGGGAGCTGTAAGTGCCGACCTAATACGCTGTTTTATTACATTGCTGTTTTATTAAAAATGTGTTATTTATTAGATTCTAAATAAAATTTGAAATGCGTTAGATAGTATCAATGAAATAATATTGAAATCGATAAAAAAAATTTGAAAAATTCATTAAATTTCGGACACAAAACTCCAACTACATAACATGCATCTTACATATCATCTACAGTATCTTGTACAGAATCTATGGTTGCATTTGTCGTTACGCTGTCATTTACACAGTGTATATGCTTAATGTGACGTTACTTACGTTTAACACTGATCTGTGTTAGAATATTTAATTACTGCTTGGGATAAAAGAAAAAGCAAATCTAAAGTAGCGGTATAAATGAAGGTCGCTAACAACTAGGCGGTTCTCCTAACAGTCAAAGATGACCGACGCCTATAGAGTACTGTATACTTATTATTGTTACATTTCTATCTTACCATCGGGATCTTACGCCATGCATGTGCAAGTCCTCCAACACCATGATATCTTATTTACTAGTATGCTGTATAGGATGTACACTGTACAGAACACAACTTTTAAAAAGATCGAATTGAATTCAAACTAACATTAAACTAAACTAACCTAACATTCCGTCCTCAGGTTGGCAACGCACCATTACCAGTTTTGGTGTCTCTAGGGGGCGCGATTTTTTTAGCATCAGGGAGACTGGTTGTTTGCCTTCCAATTTTTATCTACACTTTTATTAAGGGCCAAGGAAAATACTACAATAAAAAATATATTATCATAACAATTATTATCTTCAAAATTTGACGCCATACCCTTCTTATTCCTTTGCTTGCGGTTAAATATGTGAAATTAAAAGAAATACATCTGTGGTGTAAAAAAAGTTCACAATACTATAAAGGTATATAGTGTAGTAATACTTATTCCTTTTTACTGTAACTAATAGTAGTTTAAAATAATGCATTATTTACGCCTCTGTGATCTAGCGGTTTAGTTGTTGGACTTGACTGCATGAGGTGCCGGGTTCGAATCCCGGGTCGGGCAGCAAAAAGAAAATTGGGTTTTTCCAATTTGCCACGTATTACATTGTAGGAATTAGTATCTTCGGCTAGTCGTGGGTGCCCTGGCCTCTGCCTACCTCTTCGGGTATATGGGCGTGAAGATACTTTATATTAACCCTTGTGCAATCATATTCAACGTTATTCTTACAAGTATTAAATTTTGAATGAAGTTGCCCTTGACATCATTTCATTTCAATAAATATTTTAAGAGAAATCACGATTTTAAATCCGGAACAAAATAATGAACCAACCACGCTATTGTGATGAGTACTTACTTATGTATGACTTATGTGGTTACGAAATATGACTTTTAGTGTTGGTTCGGGCTATTTTGCAGAATAGATCATCTGCCTTCCTGCCAGGCAGTTCGTAAGAGGCAAGCATAGGCTTACCGTCACTTACCGATGAACTTACTTTTGCTTGTGGCCTGACATCCCGGCCTCAGGTTGGCAACGCACCATTACCACCTTTGGTGTCTTTAGGCGGCGTTAATTTCTTACAATCAGAAAATCTGTTTGATTGTTTGCCTTCCAATATCATAAAAAAATGAGGGACGAAAGAAGCCGACTACTTCCCGACAGGTATAACTTCGGCTAACACATTATCGCGTAGTTCATAACAAGGAAATTTATTTGCTTGATTGCCATTCAAAGCCATAAAAAAGTTTGATCAAACACAATAAAATTAAATAATTTTCGTATAGATAATAAACATAGATTATATTCTCTTTGGCTGTAGTAGTAGTAATGGTGGTAGTAGTAGGTGATAGAGTCTTATCTTAACATGGTAAATTCTACCTCCCAGTCAGTAATTCAACCTTGCCTCTTCCGAGTTGCCTGAGAGCGAGGAACACAGATTCTATTATTATCTTTATAGACTAA
>NJDD01006032.1:61237-78118 GCA_002245505.1 Calephelis nemesis | reverse complement strand
CTCTACCACCTAGTCAGATGTCACGGTGTTAGTGACGGAAAGCCTATGCTAGTCTTTTACGAGCTGCCTGGCACAGGAAGGCAGATGTACTATTCTGCAAAGAAGCCCAGACCAACAATGTAGTATATGTCTTATAATGTATTTGATTCATGTACCTACATCATCAGTGTCTTCACAGTCTTCTTCATGTCGAGCTACAATTATGACACCCACGACTAGCTGGAGACACAAAGTCCCACCCTTATCTGGCACCAAGCTAATATCCAATCCCAGGCAACATTGTTTTTAATAGAAAATTTGAAAAACTCATTTTCTTTCTGCTACCCGACCTGAGGATTAAACCCGGATTTCCTAAAGTCAAGTTCAACATAAGAATGATAAACCACAAGAGTTATACCTTACATATGAAGTGATCGAGAAAGAACCATGAAAACCTGTGTATTTATGGGACATATTATTTACCCGCGTTAACGGTAAAGAATGAAATTAAAAATTGAATCCTCACGAGACTTGAATCCTCAGTAGCTCAAATGGTTAGAGCTGTCGTCGGCGTGTTAAGTTTACAGGTTCAAATCCTGACTAAGGCGATTTTTTTCTTTCTTTAAAAGTTTATAGAAACATAAATCTAGTTGATAACCTATTCCTTTCTGGAGTAGATTTAAAATTACAGTGGTGGTGATTCTGCCGTTCACAAACTTATCTTATTTGAGATGCTTGCTATCTTTTTCAAATGAATCAAAAACGACAGAGATGGAACATTTTAGACATGTCAGATAAGTCTAGACATGTCAAATCTCGATGTTTTTAATCAACTGTTTCCGAGTGACAGTTTAAACGTCCGTAGAAATGTCGTGTACGGTCGAATCTGGCAGTACTAAAATGATTTGTCTCATTCTATTTTATCTAAATTAGTTTAGTGAGTGAAACAAAATGACCACCATTATCTCTAAATAGGAGATTAGCTTAAACAAAAGCCTCTTCAGCATTATACTAAGCAGATATTAATACATATTCTTAGGTATAGCAAATACATATCCGTTAGTATACACGGGGTTGGTATTTCCGTTAGTAAATATCAACGGTATAATAAAAACAAATCTTATTTTTCAAACTCGAAAAACGATTTTACTTTCTTCCGCCAACCGCCCTCGCTTTCGCCAACCTTCGCCAACTTTCTGATACTGCAAAAGAAACTTAACTAAACTTGCATTACCCAACCGTTAATGGTGTCACAGGTTAATTTTTTCGGGATAAAAAATATTCTTTGTGTTAATCAGAGTTACCCTTTACGTGTGTGTGGCAAATTTTATGATAATCGGTTCAGCAGCTTTTGCGTGAAAAAATAACAAACATACAAACTTTCGCCTTTATCATATTGTAGTGTGTTATTGATATTGTTGTTACAAACATTTTGCAAGTGTATTCCAAACATTTATTTATTCATTAATTCAATGGAAATAATTAACATAACACATCAAGCCTACATTGCGTGTTTTTTTTAAATGTTGTCAATAAAATACATGTGGTTGTATTAATTAAACTTTAATTATTACGGAGTCATTTATTTTTTCAATTCTGTTCCATATGTGGTACAGCTTGATTAAGAGCAATGAACATAATCATACATTTAGTCTATATATATAAAAATGAAACCCGTTTTTCTTGGTCACGGCATCACGCATGAATGGCTGGACCGATTTCACTAATTATTTTTTTGTTGTATTTGTCATTATTAGGAGAAGGTTCTTACGGAAAAAAAATATTAAGAAAATCTCTCGGAAATATTGAAAAATATACATTTAATTTTGCAGTTCAAATTGAATCTGTACTCATACGTAAGATAGGTCAGCTATACAAAAAGTAGTTTCTACTATTCTTCTATCATTGCTACGCTAAGGCGGTACGAAGTTCGCCGGGTCAGCTAGTTTTGTAATAAAAATTACATATTGTAATATTTCTACTTATTTATGAAATTTATAAAACAATTGTTGTCTTAGTTCAAACACAACTCAACACGATATGTTTCGCATAATATATAAGTTTTTCCTTTGTAGTGTGGATATTTACAGCGTTGTCTCTTCTCGTTCCGTATAGGAAGATGATCAAATTTAACCAGTCTGACAACTCGAGGGGGAAGGATTGCTGCATTTCTTTTTTTGTATTGCATTTTTAATAATCTTCATAATATTATTTATATTCTTTCATAACATATTAGACTAGCTGTTAATGGTCACACAGAAAATTTTTTTCGGCATGAAAACTATTCCATGTTTTAATTCAAGTTACTCTCTATGTGTTAACTAAATTTTATGATAATCGGTTACGCAGTTTCTTGTGAAGGAGCAACAAACAAACATACAAACTTTTACATTTATAATATTAATCGCGGCCCGCCCTGGCTTTGCACGGGTTTAAAATATACATATAAACCTTCCTCTTTGAACACTTTATTAAAAAAACCTCATCAAAATCCATTGCGTAATTTGAAGGATTTAAGCAAACAAAGGAACATACGGACAGAGAACGTGACTTTGTTTTATACTATATAGTGTTGTGATTATAGTGTTATTGATAGTGTTAATTCAACGGAAATAACAATTAACATTACTTTGCTTAACACCAACTTAATAAAAAAGTGTTAACAATAATTTCAATTCCATGGAATAATACATAAAAAGGCAGACCGATAAATCCATAAACAAAAAAAACAAACCCCAAGTTGTGCAAACATTTTTAAAACAAGCTTCTTAAATGAATATATAACAGGAGCAAATAAAGGAATTAGAGGACGCGGACGGGCAGCGCGGCTGGAACGATAATTTTGTAAATTATTCAGGAACTTTCTCACTCGACCGCCCTACCTCTCAGGTGGGCGGCTAACACAAACTGGCGTAAGTAATTCAATTAGCATCGTAGATTCCCAGATACAACTTAACGATAATATTCCCGAAAGAATCCACTTTAACTTCAAATGCACTTTAGGTATTAGCAATATTAATGAGCTTATTTACCGCCCATATATATACTAAATCAACTCGAACAAAGAGATTATCAATTCGTTTCAATATTTTGAAGTTCAATCAAGGTATTAGAGAAATTCGTCGTTACATTTCTTTACGTTCATCCATCATCAAAAACCACTGTATGTTATCGCCGAATTTCATACTGCGTTCTTCGTGATTATTGTTTCGCCAGCCTATATAACGGCTGTGATAGTAGCCTATAGAGTATGGATTTTTGTGATTCTTTATTGAAAGGTCCATAATTCCTTAAATTTAATCTATAAACAAAATCGGTCTTTCGAAAAAAGAGTTATATCAGATAGCGATATAGTGTCTAAAATGGAGTCAGTTTTTTGCAATTTTACTGCGTCTTAATTATATATCCTAAGTATTATAAATGAGATGAAAAAACGGGAGCCTAAACATTTTAAACATTTTTACTTAAAATTCTAAAACACAACGAATCACTACATAGTATAAAATAAAATCGCTTCCTTTGTCCCTATGTCACTTTGTCCGTTTGTATGCTTAAATCTTTAAAACTACGCAAAGGATTTTGACGCGATTTTTTTCGTTCGCCTATTCCTCTATTATTTTTTTTGTTTCTTCAAAGTATTTCTGGTATTAAAAATATCAGAGTTAACTACAAAAAACGTGCAACCGTAATTACATATTTTACTATCAGTACAAACAACTACCAACCGTAATCAAAGACAGAAGAAGACTCGTTTTTTGAATACATGAACCTAGCTTTAATCTAAACCTTTTTAAATCTAAACCTTTGTACAACTATGACAACACTGCTGTCTTGAAACTTGGTGATACGCGGAAAAGACTTAAAAGGTCCCTGAGCCTTTTGTTAAGGGACAAATATAATGATGTGCCGGCTAATAGCATTTCAGTGTCACTGTAAAAGGAAAAAAATGTTAGCTTCTAAAAGTAAATTTTATTCATAGAATAATTTTAAAGCAAGATGCTGAAATATGAAACTAATTAAATCGCAATATAATATTTTAATTACTGTTAATAAAAAAAAATCTAAATTTATATTTTATACATACAGATGTTCTAGTTTCTTAAGGGGAAGGTGGAGAATGTTGAGTGCCAAATCTCACGATCCTTGTAGACCTGTCTAGTCTTAATAATCTTTAGCAATACATATATATATAAAATAACATGTCCTGAATAACTAATTCATCATCGCCGAGCAAAAACTGTTAGAGTTACAGCCACGAAATTTGGTGAGTAGGGTCGTTCATTGAGTAAAAGGACAGAATTTTGAAAACTCTATCCGTAAGAGGGTGAAATGGGGTTGGAAGCTTGTATGGAAGGCCATCATTTTTAAGGTTAGAAACATTGGGCTATTTTTTGGGATACTTATTAAAAATGAGTAGTTGCGTATTTAAGTGTTTCTGAAAGTTCTACCCATAAGAGGGTGAATAAGGAGTTGAAAGTTTGTATGAAAGTCTCTATGAATGGGCTATCAGTAAATATATCAACTGCCACATGAGGAAAGCCACGGGTAACAGCTAGTTTGTATATATGACTTTAACTTTATCAATATAAAATCAACATCACATTTTCTCTTATTCTGCTTCTCTTATTTTTATTGGTTTAACAAGTTTGCATCTGTTTTTTTTTTTTTCAATATTATATTCATTATCCCCAGGCACAATAAGAGTAAATAATATAGGTGCCAGTCAGGGCTATTGCTAGAGTCAAATTTAAGGTAGGGCGGAAGTAAAAAAATAGGAATCTTTCACATAGGGATGAAGACTTTCAAGTTAGGGCAATACCTCACAATGCACTCCCCTCCCCCCTAGCTTCGGCCATGCAAGAGATTTAAGAATTCCACCAAAATTTTGATAGTGGTCTATGAAACAAAATAGTTTGATAATCTCTGAACTAAACGATTATTAAATATATTTCCTTATCGTTCTCTCTTAACTAACGTTAATAACGCCTTATTTTTAAAAAAGCCGGATTTTTATTTGAGCTCTGTATTTTAAATAAATAGCCGTTAAAAACTGTTTCAACAATTATTCAGCAATGTGGAAACAATCGGACAAATAAAAAAGAAATAACAATACATTCAAAGTCCATTTCCAGTAACAGATATTATTGATATGGAGTCGTCACATCTCCAGCCCAAAAAATGAAAATAATGTATTCACTGCGTTTTGTGTTCTTTTTCTACTACATAGCACGGTAAGAGGGAAGTCTCGTTTTTTTTACTCACGCTCTCAGAATAGAAAAACTTACCCGTTTTGGTACAATAGTCTGACATTAAATCATTGTTCACCACAAGCATATTTGTTAGGAAAAGATTTTGGCAACGCACCATAATAATCTCAAGTGTTTCTTACCATCAAAAATCCGTGTGATTATTGGTCTTCCAACTCATACTCAAAAAGCTCAAATAATATTCCAACCACGTAGAAGCTGCTACGACACTACGTAGCACCGTAACCGAAATATTTAACTTTAACACGTGTGCTATTTTATACTTTTTGCGTCTAAAAACCACCTCTGTGGTCTAGTTGTGCGATGTTGGCGTTAACTACATAAGGTCTCGGGTTCAATTCCCAGGTTGGGCACTTAAAATGTTTTTTTTAAATATATTTGCCTGCCCGGGTTTGGCAGTAGTAATAGTCTTTTATGTTCTTCCAACTCATAATCAAAATCTCAAATAATATTCCAACCACGTAGAAGCAGCTACAACACTACGTAGCACCGTAACCTTGATGTTTAACTTTAATAACACGTGTGCTGTTTCATATTTTTGGCGTCTAAACACCTATGTGGTCTAATGGTACAACATCGTACGCGTTAACTACACGAGGTCTCGGGTTCAATTTCCAGGTGTGGCATATAAAATATGATTTTTTTTAAATATGTTTGCCTGCCAATTTCATAAATAAAAAGCTCAAATAATATTCCACCTACGTAGAGGCAGCTACGATCCTCTACGGTACTGCGTAGCACCGTAACCGCTCACTTAAATTTAAACGTATTTGACTTAAAATCATAAAAAAACACCCAGTTAGCGCAAAGTGATGTCTTAAAAGGATATGTGGAACAATAATCTTTGAGCAAGCAAAAATAAGTAAGACGAACAGTAACTTTCGAGATCATAATAGTGGTAAATTTTAATGAATTAATGAATACACTTTACAATGTACCAAAATTCAAAAATTATACACACTCTTTCACACTTCATTTTTGTTTTCCACTTACAATATTTAACTCTTCAACAAAGGCAGTCTTATCGCTTCAGAGCGATCTCTGCATTTACCTTTAATTTACATCTTTTTGAAAACAATCAATGAAATTAATTAGCCAACATTTTTTTATTTCTCTTTGACACTTTAGAGAAATTGGTATCACTATATGTTTAACTTTACAATAACACCGTCCCTTACAGTCCTAATAAATGTCATGTGTGATGTCTCTCAAAAAATATGTTCACCTAATAAAGAATATACTTAGCATATTAAATTCCTTTCCTTTTTGATCTTTAACGAATCGAAAGTTCAAAGGTGGAATAAAAAATATGTCATCAAAACGGATCGGATTTTCATATGGAAAAACCCACATAATAACCGTCTTTTTCACATTTGATGTCATACAGAATATATGTTTATTATGCGCCATTTAAAATCGTATTAACGGAAAAGCTGTACAACGTAATGTGAAGCGATTAAGCTCGGCCACAATTTACATTTGTGTATTAAAATCCTAAAACCTTCGCCCATATCATTAATAATTAAATTAACAATATAACCTAACGCATTCAGTTTATCTTTAAAGATAGTTACTAGCTATTGCCCGCGGCATTGAGCGCGTGGTTAATGGTCCCACAGGAACATTTTTTCGGGTCACAAACTATCCTATGTGTTAGTCCAAATCACCCTCTATGTGTGTGCCAAATTTCAAGAAAATTGGTTTAGCAGTTTTTGCATTAAGGAGTAACACGCATACAAACTTTCGCATTTATAATATTAATAGGATACGTCACGTTGTTTGTCCGCGATGGAGCCTTAACTACTAAACCGATTTTAATTATATTTGCACACCGAACGCGTTTTGATCCAACTTGCATCTCAATTTATAGTCGTAATACCATTTTAATATAACAACGACGCTTGGCCAGGTCTGTTTTACGTTTCGCCTCTATTGTCTGATTTCTAGAGGTCCAGAGTTCGATCCCCAGGCCGGGATGCAAAAAAAATTAAATGTATATTTTAATCTTTCTAATAAAAATAACATTGCCCGGGATTAGATAGAGCCCGTATGGCGATAGGCTTGACCTATCACATAGTCGGACCTAGTGTTTTCGGCTAGTCGTGGGTGCCCTGGTTGTACCTCTGCCTACTTCTTCAAGGATATGAGGATACTTACCTACTATGTGTTACGTTTCTAAATTTTTATTTATTTTTAACAATACACGCCCGGCCCAAACAATGAAATTTCATCAGATGCCTCCCGTAATTTTGCACCTCATGATAAGGTTGAATATTTAAACAAATTTATTCAGAAATATCTATCTTGTTTTGTTTTATTTAAATTTCCTTGTACATATAAAAAAATGTTAGTCCAAAGGTGAACTCAACGCTATATGCATTCTCTCCCAGGCAACCTTTAGGTTAATTAGGATCAAATATGTAGTTACCAAGTAACAAAAACAAAGAATGTAATACATGAATTTGAATTTAATGGATTTTACTTAATACATACATGTAAAATACAATACATGGAGCAATTTGGTAATAACTACAAAATATAATATATAACATACTGAATAAGTCTTTTTAAATAAAAAATCCAATTGCCTTTTGAGCAAAGGAACCACCGCGTGAGAATATATGGACAATATTTTCTATTTCTTTTGTTATGTCAATTACTGTAAGGATAAGGTTTATATGAAGAAAAAAATTGAGAAATTAGGAAAAGTGATAACTGATTTTTTCTAAATCAAACGGTACAACGTTTGCTGGGTCGGCTAGTAATTATTTTTTTTTTAATAAACCAGCTTCTTTAGACCATTTATTGAGTACTATACATTATGTTTTTATATTTAATAAATTATCTCGTGATGGTGGGCACTAATAAGTCAATTTGTTTACTTAATGTTAGGGTATGGAGTAAAAAAATAAAGCCAAGAGGTATTTTAAAGATCATATCAAAAAGAAAATAAAACAAAAAAACGAAAAATAAATGCATGTTCATTCTTTATACACTCTATTCATACTCTACATGTGAATAGGTCGCTACAATTTCTCAAGGAGTTAAGTAGTTTAGATTATCTAAATTTCTTTCAGCATATTAGATTTACTTTTAAAACTATTTAACTTCTCAGGCCTTGAGTGATTTCCACTGCAACTATAAAAAAATGATACGATAGAGCAGGTTTGAACGAAATTTTTCAAATGACGTCAACTATAAAAATAACTAAGTTAGAAAAATCGACTTCAAAATTAAAAATTAAAAAATTATATTTTTTTAGATAATTAGTTTTAATATTATCTTCATACCACCTATTATTTATATGTCTTATTTAAGAATAGGTTTGAAGACGGTGCCAATCCTTGAACTAATAATTATATTATAAATGCTTGATTGGCCGTAATCTCAACCTTTTTTCGAAGTCAGTTAAAAATTAACCGACCGTATTAAAAAAAACAACACGATAAACATTTTTTTACGAAAATATTTAAAATTATTACGTATACAGAACTAAGATTTTTATATATACAGATATCTTCGTTTTATCATAATAATAACAATAATCATTAAAATTGCTTCGATCTAACTTATTGATTTTTACGATTCTCGGCTAACGTTAATATAATTTTACAATATTCGTTATAATTATCAATATTGTTTTAATATAAATATTTGGATGAGAGAAAACAATGTTCTAACATTTGGTTCTGAATAATTAATGTTACTAATAGAGCCAACATAATATTAATATTTAAAAATCATACTTGATTTTCTGATACGTATAATATTAATTTATCTTAAAATACCAGTCACGTTAAAATGAACACGTGTTCAAAACCTTCCTTCTCTATAATGAAAAGTTTATATTATATACCTGAATATATTAACAATGCGGTCTACATTTTTTTTTGCTTTGAAGCACTTAATCTATAAACATAAAAATGAATCCCCATTTCGCGTGGTCATTGCGTCACGTTTAAATGAATGTACCAATTTTGTTAAAAAAATAATTATGTTAATTCTTAATTAATTTGTTAATTCTTAATCTTATAATTGGTAATGTCAGGAGAAGGTTCTTAAAATTGAATAAAGAGAAAAATTGGAAAAATTACAGGGAAAATGGAAAAAACATTTCTGGAGTTTATTTTTTCAATACAAACTGTTAGTAGCTGTAAATGTCCCGTGATGCGAAATTTGCCGGATCGGCTAGTGTAAAATAAAAGTCATACAAACTAAAACTTACCTTAGAATCTAACACATATTATAGTTCTTCGTAACATAGAATACTCTACACACTTAGTTTTTTTATAAACTAGAACTCACTAAAATACCACTGAAATATTCACACTTCACTAAACACTGTAGTTAATGTTCAATAGCGTATTTTTTACTGAAATTCACGAAAAACACGTACACCCCTGACGTGAGTCGCTTTAACACTGCCTGACCTTATGAAGCCCGATGGATGTGCTATTTGTCCCTTTCGCACAGAAGGCTTCTTAGGAAAAGTTTTACTTGAAATAATATTTCGTATGCCGAAGCACTATGTATACAATGTGAGCGATAGGTCAAGTTTTCCCATTTGAGAGGTCAACATTCAATATATCGGAATTTTTTTATATGCGTAGAACATTGCTTATAAATTACTTTAAAAGTTTTTTATAGCTTTCTGTCGAATGTTTGGGGATACTAAAGATAAGCTAAGCTTTTGAATACTAGATGACTAGCGTAATAAGATCATCGTCATTATCATTGTAACGTTTATTGGATAACTAGCTGTCCCGGCGAACTTCGTTCCACCCGCTCCGTTTGTATGGGAAAATTTTAAATGTTGGTTTTCCTAGTTTCGTCGCAGTTTTTCCTTATTTCTTACCTTTCGAACCTTCCCTGGACTTTTACAAATAATTCAAAACCAAAAGGAGCCAAATCGGTCCAGCCGTTCTCGAGTCTTAGCTAGACCAACGAACAGCAATTGATTTTTATATATATAGATAAAATCTATACTTGCTATCGTCGGTACTTGGTGGAATTCCATTGTATACACACTTTTTGTAGCAAATACTTGTACTTATCCACTATAAACTTTATTTAACACTTTACACTACTCTTTAGCTAACCGGTTTCACTTTTTACAGCATCATCAGGGCTTTGGGAGTCTTTTTATCCTTAGTTTCAAAGCCCTGATGATGCTGAAAAAAGTGGAACCGGTTAGCTAAAAAGTTCTGTCAGTTTTTTATCTCTAGTTTCAAAGCCCTGATGATGCTGTGAACCGGTTGGCTAAACAGTAACGTAAAGTGTTAAATAAAGTGTATAGTGGATAAGTACAAGTGTTTGCTACAAAAGATTGTGTTTATTGGCAGAGATAAGACCTTGTAGCAGAAGTACAGTTTTGGAATAATTTATCCGGATTAACCTCTGCTGTAATTATGCCTACTATCTTTTCAATTTTGATAATTTCGGTGGGGTAGAAGACATGGTATCTGTTATACTTACGAAACAGACTTAAGGTGCTGGTGGTGGCAGATGGTAGGTTATATGTGATTTTTCTCAGGCGCGTTATGATTAAATGATGAGAGTGAAATTTGAAGATGCGAAGGCATCTGTCACACAAAAGTAACATCATGAAGTTTTCTGCTTTATAAACATGCTGCTACATTCACACACGTGGTTTAGTTCCATATAAGTGTGATTTATATACTTTTACTCGTATATAGATATACTCTCGTATGCTAGTTACAGATTTTTCTTATTTTTTTTAATAATGCGGTTGTCAAATATAACTTCGCTTACATAAGCACAGTACAGTACAAGCTCGTATTTTTTATGAAGTGTTTACCGCAATTTCATCAGAATGAAATAAATTTTCATAGTGTTTGCAAAAAGTTTCATTCCACATTATAATCCTTTTTTGGTAAATTGTTAGAAAAAAATGGAGTCGCCCGTGTTGGTCTGAGCTCCTTTGCAGAATAGACCATCTGCTTCCTGCAAGGCGGCTCGTAAAAAGCGAGTAAAGTCTTACCGTCACCAACACCGTGTCATCCAACTAGGTGGTATAGTTTCGCAGCGACTAGACCGGATTGGTGCCACCGCCTTACATATCGCTGTCGTCGAAACGTCGCTTGCCGTTGACGTGTTCCAGTTCAAAGGATTGGTTTCTATCTTCTGGTAAACTTACTTTTGCTCGAGGCCTAACATTTGGGTCTTAGGTTGGCAACGCACCATTACCACCTTTGATGTCTCTAAGCGACGCGAATTTTAAAATCAGGAAATCTGTCTGCTTGTTTACCTTCCAATATCATAAAAAAGATTAAGTTTGAATTCGGTTATTAACTATACGCAAATCAAATTTCAACAATATTGCTGGAGCGCTTTACAAAACTAAGCCGACAAGCGTAACCGACAGATAGATAGACTGATTTTCGCACTTATAAGTGCTAGATTTTGCCTGCGGCGTTGCCCGCGTAATCCCACAAGAACATTGTTTCGAGATTAAAACTATCTTGAGTGTTAATCCAGTTCACTCTGTATGTGTGTGCAAAATTTTATAAAAATCAGTTCATCAGTTTTGCGTGAAGGTATAACAAACAAACATAAAAAAATTTCGCATTTATAATATTAATAGGATTATAAATAATATATAAACAGGTATGCATAGAGGTGGGATATATAACTGTTTAATATGAAACGCAGTAAAATTGCAAAAGCCGACTCCAACTTATGAGGTACTACGTCCAAACATGGTTATTCCTTTTCTCGAAAGATAGCAATTGTTTCCGAAATATTCCCACATAAATTTTATCAACATACCTACCTACTACAAGTAGTCTTGAGCTATGCATAAAATTTTGTCTATTTTTACACTCTCATCCTTAATGACAACAAACACAAATCATCAAAAAAATGGCTTCACGCCCATATCCCCGAAGAGTTAGGCAGAGGCACAACCCACGACTAGCCGAAGACAATAGTTCCACAAAGTGATAGGTGGCAAGCCTATCGCCAGCCGGGCACACATCTAAACCCGGGCAACGTTATAATTATTAGAAAACTAGCGGCCCGCCAATCATTTTATCTATTGAAAAAAACGCATAAAAATCCGTTGTGTCATTTAAAGATTTAAGCATACAAGGGGACATAGGCACAAAGGCAGCGCCTTTCTTTTATACTATGTAGTGATTGAAATAATTTCCTATTTTTTTGCTGCCCGACCCGTAAGTCGAACTTGGGCCTTGACCTTGGGACAAGCTTGTTAAGCTATGCCCGAAAAAAGTTAAACCGGAAGACATTTACAAATGTTGATTTTCTTGAGCAGCACTACGAAACCGGACTTTTTTCATAATACATTTTGAAAGTGATGTGTTGTACTAGCGTTTACTCGCGACACTCATGGTCAGGAGTAGGTATCTCAACAATTATTACTTTATGTTAGAATATTATTAGTACTTTTCAATTAAGAATACCAATACTTGTTAAGGTTTTCACCATTTTTTTCCAGAAACGATACGATACCGACCGATATTAAGTAAGTATCGGTACTTGACGTCCGATACCAGAATCGAGTAAAGTATTGATCAGTGGTATCGTTTCATCCCTAGTTCGGACTAATCTGACATGTCTAAAAACGTTCCATCTCTTTTGTTTTTGTTTCATTTGAAAAAGATAGCATGATAAGTTTAGTTTGTAAACAGCAAAATACCACCAATGTCAAACAAGTTTTATTTTTTTACCTGGAATTTTCTCTATACTTACACAACCGAAAACTTATCGTGTAAATGTTTATTGAAATTTAAGCCAGTCAGCAACAAAGTTTCTCGCATGTATGTTCAAAAAGCTAGCAACAGCAACACTAACTTACATGACCAACTTTAAAGCTAACGCCTGTTTTTTTGACAAGAAAGCAAACGAGTTTCCTGAGGGTAAGATAAATACGTCGGCTATAGACGTTAAAGGTGGTAATAGAGCGAATAAAACTGAGGCTGGGGTGTTAGGTTTCCTTCCGTACAACAGAATAGTGATGAATAAGAATAGGTACCCTAACTTAAAATAAAACTTATGGTACATCAAAATTGTTAAAGTATCAGTTGACTCAACTATTAGTTGATCGCAGATTCCTTTTCACTATAGCTATAGAGTTATAAAACATAAATTAAAAAAATGGGCATTTTTCGCTGGTTCGGTCACGTGAAAAGAATAACAGATGAAAGATTGACAAAGCAGATATACAATGCGAATGTTGATGGATATAGGTATCCGGGGAGTCCAAAGTTGATATTCCACGGTCAGATCACTCGGATATTATTCGAGGGCGGTGTCAAGAGTCTCCGAAACCGGCGTGTTTGTATGAAAAGGAAATGAATGAATTCTAATGAATGTGAAAGAAGCCAGCCAAATTTGTCAGGATCGTAAGGTCTGACACTCGATACTGTCTGCTTACTCCGTAAGGGTCTTGACGTGAAGATATGTATGTACGTAAAATAAATTACGTAAAATAAATACAGTGTGTACACCACTTGGTAGGAGCCTACATACCTACGTCCAAAGAAGAGTGGGATTATTTCAGATTTCAAGTTTTTAAATCCCGAATAC
The DNA here is from genome assembly GCA_002245505.1 of Calephelis nemesis. Taxonomy (NCBI): domain Eukaryota; kingdom Metazoa; phylum Arthropoda; class Insecta; order Lepidoptera; family Riodinidae; genus Calephelis; species Calephelis nemesis. The sequence continues at coordinate 64,304 of NJDD01006032.1, read as the reverse complement.
TGAGAATTAGATCTGAGATTTGAAACTACAAATCTGATGATTGAAATATTTACAAAATAATATTCAAATTTAAAAACACCACTTTCTTTTATATGTACATAGATTAGATACACTTTATACTAATTGCAATTTTCTATTAAAAATAGCGTTGCCCGGATTGGATATGTGCCCGGTTTTCGATAGGCTTGCCACCTACTACATTGTGGTACTTAGTGTCTTCAGCGGTTGTGCCTCTTCCTAAGCCTTCGGAATATAGGCGTGAAGATACTTACTTTCTTAAATTTTTATACGGTTTTAACTATATTTCATAAACAAAGTTTTGAACAAAATTTACTCTTTTGCATTAAATATATCTCTACAAAATGTTTCACACTCAATTCAAACTTTAGCGAATTTTAACTTATTGAAAATTTAGGCCATAGTTGGCAGCAGTTTTCACACTGCATGCATGTTCGAAAAGTTAACTATAGGAAAATTAAGTTACACGAGTAAGTTTAAAACTAACAAGTTTCATTATTAATTAACTAGGCCAAAGTTTTACATCTACGAATTCATTTAAGTCAAGTCGCAGACCTACCTTCCATACTATACTGTCAGGGCCGGAGTTAGAGTAGGACGCGGTTGAGCCACCGCCCAGGGCGCCCAGGGCTTTAGTTACAAAGGGGCGCTTCTACAAACATTGGGCGAGGCTTTCTTTTTATTTTCTCTAAATAACAATGCCTATAATTGACCTCAGAAATAGTTATCGTGAATAATGATGTGAGGTATCTCAAAAAATTACTGATTTTTTGTTGTTATAAAATCACTCATTACATCAGTATTGTAGTCTTTGCATTACATTTTGTTTTACTAAGTTTAAAATGGGTGTATTTAATTCACAAATCTTGAAAAAATATTTAAAATGTCAATTAGAATAGGCACTATAGACAACAAATGTGATTATCTGTCGTCTATTTGAAATGTTCTGTTCCACGCTGTTTCACGATAATTGTTACCTACCCATTACTGCCACCATGTACTGTTTTTTTTAATAGTGATTAATAACTAGGAACATATTAAAGAAGCTTTAACGTCATTTATAAGTAAAAATACTAATAATTGAACTACAAATACTTATTTTCAGTTGTATACCAAAAGAATTATAATTAAATAATCATACCACAGAGAAAAATATTCTGTGTGAAAATGATTAATAGTTTTGACAATGTTGTCGCGTCGTGTCATGCGAGATTAGTTTGACACTTTTGACAGACATAGATTTCCCTCTATACCAAAGAGTAAAGCAGGATCCTGTTTCTCGTATAGACGTGTTTTCGCACTTAACACTTACAAAATGTTTGCATGTGTGTGTGTGTGTGTGTGCTGCTATAAGCTGCACTACCAAAAAATTAATATATATACAAGTGTTATTAAAATATTTTTATTTATAATATATTCGTTACATTTTAATAAAAAGCTCATTATTCAATTATTTAGGTAATTTCTGATTTTTCATATTATTTATTTGTCATAACTGGTCACACAGACCTACAAGTTTGTTTGAAATCCGAAGCCGCCATTGTTATAAATACATTAATTGATTCGTGACGAGTTAAGTGAGTTAAGTGAGTTGTGATTTCGCCGCATCATTCCAATTTAAAGATTACGGTATTTTTACTGGTCTCAAGTATTTATATTGTTCAAAAAGGACGTTCGACGTATTAAAGTTAGGCCTGGAAGTTTTTTAGGTTATCTTGCTAGTGATTTTTAGAAAATAGTGAAATTGGTGAATTTTGTTTAAAATGTCCGTAAACGATTATACATAAGTGCCAAATGAAGACATGAATGTGATTTATAACAGTTTCTTAACCTACTTTTACTGTTTTCTTACATTTGCATCAAAAACAACTATCGATGAAATGTAAAAAAATAAGAATTAAAATGTTAAAAATCAATTTCTGTTTTACTTGTTATTTTCTATGCATGATATAATTGGCTTATTTGATAAGAAATTGAGTTGTCCCTAAAATTTCTACTTATTGTTGTAATCGCCTCGGGCTATGACAGCACCACAGGACAGCTCTATATATTATTTTATTATAAAAAAACAGTAATGTCATAGATAAAATAGAAGGCTGAATGTTACATTTTATTATCTACGCAAGAGCTCGGTCTCTATGGATAATTCCCGCCTTTTCTATTAATTGTAAAAAAAGATAATTATAAAAGCTTAAATAAAAGTCATTTATATTGTACCCTTCGCGTTTATAAGTTTTTTTTTTGTAAGTTGAATAAATTATATTGTGTTTTTTAAATTTTAGTGGCAATTTGTTTTTTTTTTTATTAAAGAAATTAAAAAGTAATTAAATATAAAAAGAAACCCGTTCCTAGTAGTTTTCGTTTGCTATACCTACGGGGCGCCACTGTCTCGTAGTTGTGTAAGGCTATGGTTGCATTTATTGTATATGTAGATACAATTCTTCTAGGTGAGTAATATTGTTCTGTGGAGTAAAGTAACTGTCCATAATGGAGGTAACACTGTGCGATCCAATATTTTTAATTTTATTATAATTTTTGCATTTCTCACAGACTCCGATACCCTCTTACGATTACTTTTGGCTTGTGTCACACGGATACTGATTATTGCTTTTCAATTGGATTGAAAATATATAATTTTAAGTAACATTAAAAAAATATAACCTCAATAGATTTTCTTTCCGACTTAAATGAGAAAAAATGGATTAATATTAATTTAAAGTAAACAATATCACGTTGAAAACAACATTAGTGCTCCATATACAACACATAAATGAAAAATCATTTGACAGGTTTTTCAATGTATGAACGATGGCTAAAACAAACACTTTAGCTAAAACATAATATGATAGAAAAAATAGACAATCGACCGTCGAAACATCGAAATATCGTCGAAAATAACGATTAATCGTTATTTTCGACATTTTGAAGTGAAACTTCTTTAGAATCGTTGTGATTTCAAACCGGATGCAACGAAAAAAACGACAGGTAAGAGACACAAACACAAAAATGTGTAGTATTACATATTATATTCATCTCATTCTTTTGTCGA
>NJDD01006032.1:37211-49514 GCA_002245505.1 Calephelis nemesis | reverse complement strand
CTGCATTATGTATTAGTATCGTTGACTAACACCCATAACACAAGCATATAACTTGCTTACTTTGGGGTTAGATTCAATTTGTGTGACTTGTCAAAGAGGTATTTATTTATATAATACTAGCTGCCCCAGCGCACTTCGTGCCACCAACATCCGGATAAAAACCATCCTATCTTTTAAGATGGACCAATCTACAGATGTATGAGAAATTTTATCGAAATCGGTTCAGTAGTTTTGGAGTTTATTGGCAACATACATCGTGACACAAGATTTTTATACATATAATATTATATAACAGTTAATAAATTTGTACAATTATATCTTGCAGTAGTTTAGTTTCTTATGTTTCGAAAAAAATAGGTCTATTATCATATTAAGTTAATCGTTATAGCTCCTATAGCAATCATTATATTGTGTCAAATACTATCTTACCCTTACTATTGGAAACCATAAAAGCAAACACTGACATGTACAACGAAATGCAAATATAGGTAAGGGTTAAGGCGGTGGTATCATTCCGGGTGAATAAAGATAAAAGTAACAAGAGATTGCCTTTTATAACCTATTTGTTAGGCTGGTATTCCACTGGTCAAAGATCTTTGTCCAATATCGATGTCCAAGCTTTCATCAAATTTCTTTAACAGACGCCCATTCCACCACAAACTAGCATTCCACTCGTGTCTGGTTCACTTGGTTTAATTTTTCTTTTTATTTTACAGCCAGTGTTACCAGTGCTGCCATTGTAGCATTTTTGGAGTTTACTCCTTAAGAAACGATTTGAGTTATAAAGCCCGGTACGGAAATTTTATGAGAAGTAAATTCAAGTGTAACACGAAAAGTTGAGGCGTTACGTACAAAGAGACAAACATATATATCTGTAGAATTGAACGTATAAAAGAATGAGATGGAATACATTACACAGCGTATCTCATCCTCGGGATCTCCTCCTGCGCGATACTTCGTAGTCTCCGTGCAGGAGGAGTCGTTATCTATCAAAATATACTGACTATTTGGATCACATTTCTAATGTCTGCGATGATACTAATTTAAGAAGAATTAACATAACTAAATCTGCTGTAGGAGACGTGTGTGCCGCAAAATACATTTCGTAAGGAGTAAACTCATTGACATATATATTACTTCGTAAGGACCCGGCTAAAGAACGCTTCAAGTGTCCGCAGCGCGTTGGCCCTAAAATATCGTTTTAGGGCCAACGCAGCTCAATCGTCCGATGGTGACCGATCCGACGACTCACTATCCTTAGTGAGTGCATGTGTTAATTTTAATTTACAAAAATGCCTAGTTGCGTCGTAAAAAGATACAAAAATTATGACACAAAATTTAAAAAGGTACGTGGGATATCGTACCTTCAGTAAGTTAGCGTACAATAGTGTTATTATTTTAACTATCAATAAATGAAAATCATTTTAAAGCAAATATCTCTGCAGAGACACGATTGCGTTGTCACGTGGTTGTCACTTGACACAGTACCGCGGAAGGCGATGTAACCTTGTAAAGACGTTCCTATTTTTTATGTTTTTGTTACTCTGGGTATTGTCTACTGTACTAATTTTTAAAAACTGTATTCTGTTTTTTTTTTAATTTTTCTTAGTAATAAAAAACATAGTTTAATCATAAAAATACCCACATAATTAGTTTATTCGTTATATCGTTGACAATAATTAGTCGTTATTGAACGAAAATCATAATTTTAAACAAAGTGATTATTCAATTAATTTTTCTTTTAGGGTTTTCAATTTTATGTCAGTAACTATTTTTACTTTACTGTTAATGATAACATAATTTATTACCAAAATTTTTATTTAAATTTATGTTTAAGGAATTCTACATTTCCTAAAAACGTACAAGTTACAAGCTACGCTTCCTGAAATACGCTTTCTGAAGCGATCCCATTACACAAAAAGCTTCAATTATAAATGATAAAAATATTACTACATTTTATATATTACCTAGTGATCCTGTTCGTAAAGTACATTATAGTCGTCTTATACGGGCACAACGAAAAGAACTTTGCTACATAAAAATACTATATATGCTCTATTCAGTTTTCTGACAATCAAAAATAAAATAAATATTTTGTTATAAATCATAATTATTACGCTCGATACGTTAGTACAAGGTCACATAATACTCTGTACGCAGCGCGTAATCGCGTTGCGTATATTGGCTACTAGATGACGTTGTTTTTGGCTTGTATGAAAAATTTTATGTCATTTGTTCTGACGGGCGTATCCTTCCCTTTGAAATCATTGAGTAAACTCCAATCGTCCGTCGTAGCTGACACACACACTTTTTTAGCGCCAAATTTGTTGTTTTTAAAGCTTTTTAGCTCAATTATTGCACTGAATATTGCACTTTTTATTAGCAATTGTCAAAAAACTTTTATTCAAATATATCTGTTAACAGATAAATAAGTAAGTTATTATTTTGCAGGAAAAGTGAATAGAAATTCGAAAGAAATATTTTTACTATAGTAAGTACTTCTTTTCGCAACTAAAGATAGGGTATGTGTGCCTATTCGCGTCCACGCACCAATTCGCGTCCATTTCGCGGACACCGTTAAGAAACCCTTAAAAATAAGTGTACTAACAAACTAGGGAAATCAAAAGTCATTTCTGCCTATAATATACAATATATTAGTAACACATATACCAAGACAAATTCACATAATTTTTCCTGTTAGCTATACAAAAAAGTTGTGTAAATAGCTATAATTTTAGTAAAAAAATAGTGAACCGGAGCGCGTTTCATACGTAATTTTTCAATGTTTTAATTTTAATTAAAGATTTTATTAGTTCCTAGACCTTGCAAATGAATAAAAGAATAAAAATATTGATAATTTTGATTGATTATTGTATTTTTTAAGGTGACAATGAGGTGGACGCGAACTGGTACACCAATTTTACGAAATATGTTATAAGGATGTGGTTTTATTTTGTTTTTACCACTATTATTATGCTTATAGCCAATTTGCGGCCACATAATTATGGTAATAGAAAAAGATATAGGTGTCGAAATTTACCTGGACGCAAACTGGATGGACGGATTATACCATATACCAGTTTGCGTCCACTTGTTTATTTAAATGCTAAATCTTAAGTAACTGATTTATAAAATTAAATCGGACAGTTATAGATAGGTGGTAGTCGGTAAAGTGCATTGTATAATCCCATCGGGACTAGTACCCACCACCGCTCCGGAAGGAAACAAGTGCATTAAAATGTTTCTGCCTTCTTCCACTTATACACAAGCAACTATATGAGAAAATTTTAACGACATAAAGACAAATATACTATAATATACTTATATTCAGGCTTGTACTCCCCAAAGTTGACAAAGGTGCAACTAGGACACGTACGATTAGCCTAAGATACTTGGTTCCACAATGCGATAGATGACAAACCTATTGCCAACCGGTCACATGTTCTATCCCGGATGACGATGTTTTCATTAGAAAATAAAAGAAGATAAAGAGCATATCAACAACGAAAGAGGGAACACGATAGGTAAAAATTGAAGGAAACTAAAAATTTTTGTAAAATGGACGTGCTCGATGTGAAATCTCTAAGAGAAAATTGGCTACCTGCAGATCTAACAAAATCTTTTGAAGATTTTAAAATGTCTGTATTCTAAAATTAAGATATTGTGGATGCGAAAAAAAATAATTATATGACCTAGTGGTGACCTGCCTTATATAAACAATCGATGATGTAATTTTGGGCTAGAAATCATCTGAGCTGCAAGCAGTAATGAACTAATGAATGAGGATTGGAAAGAAAAAGGTATATCTACATTTGAATGCAAATGAAACCAAAATAACACACGAAAGAGATGTAGTCATAACGTAGGTATTCAAGAGTTTTAGTAGACGTAGTAGCGCTGGTGCAAATAAATGAATCTGTTTATCCGGATAGTGCTTTTTGCAGGGATAGTTTAATCGACGGCAATCGTAACAATAAGAGTATATTGTTATTGTTTGGCATGTTCCGTTGTTTGGTACACGTTGTAAGAATGTCAAATCAGAGATTGCCAGTACAGATATACATTGCGAAACTTGAAGGACGTACTTAGTTACCCGGGGAGACCTAAGTTGATATTCCATTGGCAATTTAACCCAGGGCCAACTCTTGCCATCACAGTCTCCACAACCAGCTTCTTTGTTTGAAAAAAGGTATGAACGTGAAAGAAGCTAGTGACACTTGGTACTCGATATTCTCTGCAGGTCTCTTCCAACCCAGTAATGAACTAGGCATGAACATAATATGTATTTATAAAGAAAGACTTAAAACCCAACATTTCTATAAATTTTCTGAATAAAATCTCCCCTTAACCCCTTTACAAGTTGGTGGACGCAAACTGGTCTATGAGTGGACGCGATCTGGATTTTGTGGACGCAAACTGGTCAAATCGCCATATTTCGATTATTTTAAATATTAAAAAATAATCACTAGACATTTTGGTTAAAACTTAGCTTAATCCTAAAATATACCATACCACGGCTGGGTTACAATATTCGTTAATTCAAAACTAGATCTAGAACATTTTTATATTTTACCTTAAACCTGCAAACTCCACTAAGTGGACGTGATCTGGTACAACAACCCTGTGTCATAAATAAAAAAGAGTAATCACTACGTTTTATATATAATTTCATTTAGTTTTTATACACGCCGCGTAAATAATCAACATCTACAATAGCAAAACAATAGTAGATATACACGACATTACATATTAATTTTAATTTGACGGTTTTTTACTTTTTTAGAGTAGGAGGAATCGGCGCATGAGTACCGAAAACTATTCGACATCAATTTTTTTATGCGATCCTATTCAAATTGCCCCCCTTATGATATAAATGCATGTTGCCAGGGCGCAACCCGGTGCCATATTGTTTAAACCGAAATTGTTTAAACAATTGCAAGGAATTGTTATTTTTCAACCGGTCATTTTTTTTTATATTCTTCATTGAAATACCAATAAAAAAGGTCTTATGACTTTTAACGATAAAGTTAATATTTTAAAAGATATGAATTTTTAAAGGTTCGAAAAATCTCAAATTTGGATACTTTCGACCCATGAAAAATATATTTAAAAAAAACATAATGTCTAAGTTTTTTTTTAATTCTCTATACAATTGTTAATAATATTGTTAAAAGAGATTTAAAAAATTTCATTGTTTATATCTTTTTTTTAATTGTTTATTCCGCGCGATCACAAGTATTGGTATTTTAATGAAGAATATAAAAAAAATTGTCCGGTTGAAAAATAACAATTCCTTGCAATTGTTTAAACAATTTCGGTTTAAACAATATGGCACCGGGTTGCGCCCTGGCAACATGCATTTATATCATAAGGGGGGCAATTTGAAGAGGATCGCATAAAAAAATTGAGGTCGAATAGTTTTCGGTACTCATGCGCCGATTCCTCCTACTCTGTCCTACTCTATTTGGCATGGGCGTTATCATCTGCTGTTACCTATTCAAGTTTGTCTTTGCATCAAGTTACCCGATTTAGCGAAATCGGTCTTATAAGTTATTTAAAGTTAGTGACAAGCTAGGTACTTTTTACCGAGTTCAAAAAAAACGAGGAGGCTGTCAATTCGGCCGGTATATTTTTTTTATGTATGTACACCGATTTCTCCGTGGTTTCTGAACCGATTTAAGTAAGTCTTTTTTTGTTTTATGCGGAATAGTTTCAAATTGTTCCCATAAAAATTTGATTCAGGTAAGCTAATTAGTTTTTGTTTTACGAGCATTTTTATCTATTTGCACCATTGACCTCTAAGTATATTTTCACTTATCCCGATGTTTATTTTTATTAAATTTAACCATATCACCAATACACTAAAAAGTATTAAATAAAAATAACTATGTTAATTAAAACCGACTTCAACACTAAAAAGTGAAAACTAAGAAAGTTTGCCTCCTCTTTTACAAAAAAATATGTAGTTTTTCCAAGTTTCTAAATAAATTTAGCTCGGGATTGAATATGCGCCCGGTTGGCGATAGGCTTGCCACCTAACACATTAATTATCACACTTAGTGTCTTCGGCTAGCCGTGGGTGCCCTGGTTTTGCCTCTGCCTACCACTTCTGGGATATGGGCGTGAAAATACTAACTTACCAAGATAATAAATATTTTTTCATTTCTTTATATATGAAAATACTTGACCATTTCACTTCATAATTTTTTTATTGTGAGGAATCAAAATTTTGATTGTTCACAATAAGTTAACATAGCACTAAAGATACTGTAAAAGCGTAACTGGTTGGCTAACATTTACATATTTTATGATTTTTTTAAGTGAAGTTCCAGGTTATGAAGTGAAGTATGTAAGTGTTTTTGTTAAGAAAATAATACATGGAGTTTCACCAAGTGTCAAGGATAGTAAAAAATCAGTATAAATATTTTTTCTTTTGTTTCATTACATTTCCCTATTCGCAAGTGAGTGCTAGAGCAGCTTTTATTTTAAGTACCAGCTGTTGCCCTTTAAGTGTTTTTATATGATGACAGCGTACATGGCTCTCCTGATGGATAGCGGTGGATCCCTACCCCGGTAAGTTAATACACAGCACTATATCACCAGTGGTCTAGTTGTTATGACTAATTTTTTATACATATACTTTTACGTTCGAACATATGCTTTATACATTTAAATGTATGCAGGACATAGTTAGGGTATCAGGCCTATTTGGACAACTTTCATAGCTTCATTTTTATCAATTTAGTCACATATATATTAATCTGTGATTTAGTCATTGTCTATAATTACTGAAGTACAAAATTTATAATTTGGAAAAATGTAGGGACAATATTTGATCAGTGTAATATTTGCATATGAAGATTCAGGTATAGTTGTTAGCAGTTTCAATCAGTTAGTAATTAATAATTCTTTATATTCTTATTTACTTTAACTATCAATCATCACTAAGAAATCTTGTATAAATCTAGATACACTACTTTTTTCTGAACAGCAATAGTTATGTCAAAATGGCTGCCATATTTTGTAATATTGGCAGGTTTTTTCGTAGCTGTTATTGTTATATCTATGTATTTAGAGGTCAATGGTCTGATGCTAGAAAAATATTTGATTGAATATTGGATGAAGTCATCCAAGATATTTGATCAAAAGCAAATTGGTCACAGATCTTTAATAAGTGGGATGCTACAGATTAGGCAGGCATTTGATTTATGTTCTTCAGAGCTGCGTTTCATGAGCGAGACATAGTTCACCTTTTGTAAATTAAAAAAAATTACCTACTGATTTACATCATGCCTCAGTTAACACATTCAAATTGACAATCAGAAAAGAAAATAAAAGAGAATGTATTTTCAAATTTCCTAATAAAAACAGTGTAACCTAGGATTGTACGTCCCCGGTTAGTGATAGGCTATCATCCTATTGTGACTTAATGTCTTTGACTAGTCGTGGGTGCCTTGATTGTACCTTTGCCTACCTTTTCAATGATACGGGTGTGATGATACTTTAAGAAAGATGCAAATTTTACATAGACATTTCAGACTAAGGATAAGGATGTTTATCTAATGTCCAACCCACTATACAACAATATCAAGACAAATTTATTTTAAAAAGAAAAGTCTGAAGTACTGGTCAGTCTTGGGTATCTAAGTGTAACAAAATATCTTATTCACTCTGCAGATTGTTCTGTAAAGCAATTTTACACTTTTTTAGTATAAAATTCAATATGAAATAATACAAAGAATATTACACAGCAATATATTTAGAAGGTAGATCCATTCCCATATTTCTATAAAACAAACCATTCATCCCATAACCTGGCATAAAATATCTTCTCAAAACTTCTCTCACTTCTGCCACAGTGATTGCTGCAACACCTTCATATCCAGATTTAATATAAACTGCATTATTTAGACTTAATGGATTACAGAAATAGCCCCCCTGGAATTTGCTGAAAGGATCCCCAACTTTTTTCTTAGAGTCTTGCCGTATCAGAAAAACCCCATCAATAATATCTGCCACAGTTTCATAAGCTAAGAAGCACAAAACTTCAAGTGCTAGCCCAGTTATCTTCAACTCTTTATTAGGATTAACCCATTTCTCTAACTTAGCAAAGCCTCGATTAAACCCAGAACTTGATCTAAACGAACTGCATCTAGCTTTGTGATATGCTTCGTATTTTTCGAAAGACATCGATTCTGTTATTTTGGCAGCCCTCAATTTTCTTAAGTAATCAATAGCGTCAAACTTTATTTCACTTACTTCACCAGTCTCGTCTATATCTTTAATTATTTCAATGTGATTGCGTTTGGTCTTAATTATTTGCTCCTTATCATCATCTAATAATATTCCAGGCATGGTTTCGGCAGAAACTTGTCTACTTTTTTCGATACGATCCAATTTGATTTGATAGTCGTGTAATCTTTTCAATTTGAATGGGTTTTTCCTCATCACAAATATTACATCCTGATTTGTTATAGCTTTAGCGCCTCTCATGTTAGAATAATGAAAAGCTTCTTGCAATACTGATCTAAGTTGTTGCAAAACAATACTTTCAATAAGGACAACAGTTGCGGCATTTGGATTTGGATTGTCGCCGAAGCCATGCATCATGTTGGATATTACTTTTTGAAAATTTGTTCCCTCACCAGCACTATCGATTGTAAAATATGACACCATTTTTATGAAATTAACTCAGCGTAGAAATTGCAAAAATCGTAATGCAACTTTCGGTTTGTCACTTTTCTAATATGAATTATTTTTTGTTATGAATATCTACTAATATAATACTATATCTTATCATTTAAAATTCATTTTTTTGGGGCAAAATATTTTATCTACCTATAAACAAACTGTTTTAAGTTTTATATATCTTTAAAAATCACAGTTAAAAATACTTGAAAAATCCAAAATCTGAATTGCCGAATGACATTTGTCAGTTTGTCAAATGTCAATTTCTTACCAATGTAAAATGTCAAGTTGTTTTATTTTTTAAATGGCAATACCTTTCATTTCATTAGAAAATGATTAAGCCAGCCCTAAACATTCGATTAGGTTTTCTAACAAGGAATGCAGATCCGATTATTTCATCAAAAATGTTCATAATGGCGCTTATTTTTTCAAATTCTGAATGAATAGAGTGTATCTCAAGATTGAAACATTAGTATCTGGGGGCTGATTCCGTATGTTTTTAGTGATGATCACTGGGTAAGAGTACATCAAATAGCTGTTTTCAAATGACGTGTTTTATATCTCCTATGACCAACATAAATACTAAAAATCACTGAAACATACTATTACTACTCATACATTACTATTCATCATATACTATTTCATATACTATTTAGAAAATCAAGTCTCTACTTTTTAAATTTCTGAAATTTATCTTTGGCAATTAATTACATTTCGATAAGATTTAAATTGGTACTACGAATAAAAAATCGATGTCTAATTTTGTCAAACAACGTTTAAAATGAAGCTCATCCCATGATGACATCACTAATTTGCCTTTTTATGGCCAATTAGAAGGAATTTGCACACACACATACACACAGATACATATCGTTACGCCAATTCCTATAGAAGTTAGGCAGATAGTCTAGAGTGTCAGATGTCATGATCCATGCAAACCTGCTCAGCTTCCTCAACATTCTTTGCCCTTTTCATACAAACACCCGGTTTCAAAGATTTTGGACACTACCCTCGGATAAAACACGAGTTATTGAGCATTTATTAGTTACAGCGCTTCTAAATTTCAGTAATCGATGTAGCTAGTGTGTTGTTTAACGTTTCTAATTAAGAATTTTACACAGTAAATAACTTTCATAATAATAAAAAATGTTCTTGTAAGTTTCTCATTTTTGATGCTCACACTTCAGAAACTGACAGCGGAGTAACGTTTCACGAAGTAGAGGTTTAATTTCGGTTTCGAATTCTATATACCCAGGTATACCCACCTAGTTGGTATAGTTATATACTAGGTAATTACAATTTGTTAATATTTATCAATTATTCTAAATTATATGTCTATTAATGGCTGCGGTGCGACACAGACTAAATCGTAAGCTTGAAAAATAATGGTTCATTTTTCAAGCCTACGAATTAGTTCACTTTCGAAAGACATCGAAATTTTCATAATAACTAGTTGTCTCACCGCCATTAGAAAAAGTAAACGTGCAACAGCGATCAAGTATTCTTCGATTCAAATCAGTCTTTTTCGAAATTTCAGTTGCGTTGAAATTTAAAATAGAAGAAACCGTACATCTGCGCCTATTTCTCCATGGATTTTTCTGTCTTCAATTCTTTACAAAACACAAGTTAGTGGTTATATCAATAACCAGCCAATAACAATATTTAGAAGAATTCGTTACTGAGGGAGAAAGTATGAAACTTTAGTATGAAACTAGTTGTTACCCGCGGCATTGTTCGCGTGGCAGTTAACATACCAATTTGCTAATTATAGCCCATTAATAAAGACTTTTATACAAACTTACAACCCCAGTTACCCAGTGATCATCACTAAAAAGACGCCCAATCAGCCCCCTGGAATGGGGTTGTCACTCACTTCCTAAGTTTAAAGTAGAAGACTATATTAATTATAACTGTTTAATTGAATTCGGATAAAGTCAATGTCATTTTAAAAAAGTATGATTCAGTGGCGGAATAGCTTTTTTCTATTTGTATACTGATTTAATCACCTATTGGTATTTTTATGACTACAATCTCGGGATCCGTAGGGAAAGCGAAACAATAATATTTAACTAGGTACCTATCTTTTAAGGTTGACTTTTAAAAAAATGAATACACATTTCCATTGCATCACGCCTGAACGGATGGACCAATTCTGCTCATTCTTTTTTTATGTGTTAGCTACCTATGTCAGGACAAGGTTCTTATGAAGAGAAAAACCGGGAAAACGGCAGAGAAAATTCGAATTCAATCATCATTTTTTTTAATACAAACTGTTAGTAGCTGGTAATGTCAAGCGATACGAAGTTTGCTGGGTCGGCTAATACTTTATAAAATACAAAGGAAGTTTGCCATTAAAAAGGTAGTTCATTAATCTCTTTACTAAGCAGTCACTCGGAGGGCAGGGTAATGCAGTTTATATTAACAGTTTCAACGTGTTTGTAGTTTGCTAAGTTGATACGAACGAACTCATCCGACCAAAGTGTCATTCCTCTCGCACCGGTCTTTTCACAAGTGAATTTTGAGGTTAGGGTTTGATTAGAGATTTGTAACTGATAAGATGTAATTAGAATAATTTGATTGTTAAGGTTCATTACTCAAAGTAAAATGTGTAAATAAAAAATAACAAGGCAAATGATAAAATGAAGACTGAAGATTATCACGACGATAATTTACTTATTCTTGAAATAAAAACATAAAAATAAATGAATCAACCTACTATTATCTTCAACTTGTTTTTTTCTGACTTTCATATTCGCAAAACATTCGCAGAGATTTGCGAATGCGAATACGAATATGCCAAAACATGCGAATATCCGCGAATGCGAATGCGAATATTTGTTACATCACTATGGCTATATAGTTTTAAAGGTCAGGATCTAAAAATGAATAAAAATTGTCAAAAACGTTTTATTAAAGAGTAATCTTATTTCAAATATTTTTAACTTATTAGTTACAGAAAACAGTGAGCTTCACTGTTTCTTTCGGATTTGCCAAATTTTATTGCTCTTCTTCTACTTGTTGTACTAGTTCTTCGAGATTACCACTGTTCGGGTCCACAACTTCTTCGTTAATTGGTTCTTCTGTTGCTGTTAAGTTGCCATTACGTTTGTATCTGTAGTATCTTGTCGCTGCTGCTTCAGAATGAGACTTGTAGCAGCTTACCAGGGCATCACCATGATGATCTGAAATTGTATTCATTCGAATGTAATATATATTTTTTTATAAAAACACATGCAAGAAAATCTCACAAAACTTTCAGAAGCTACTAACAAATAAAACTAACGTGGCTCAGTCGCACTCAGAGGCTTCGATTATCTTTTATTTAGTCATTAAGTCTACATTTTCCATACAAAATGTCTTCCATAAAAAGTGTACTTAAGGTCTCAGCACACAAATCAACTTGGAAAGAGATCGTCACCCAGGCGTTAACTTAACGTATGCACGTAACCAAACAGTATCAGCAGCTCTTGTACATTAACTCGGCCACGGCTAAACGACACCGCGCTTTCAGCTCGCCGCCCGCGAGCCTGTTCCGAAGCTCGGCGATTACGTTACGGATCCGATTAGTGCGCGTTGCAATATGGTGTTTCATACAAACAATAAAAAACGGCTTGA
>NJDD01006032.1:0-32758 GCA_002245505.1 Calephelis nemesis | reverse complement strand
ATAAGCTATCTTAACAGCAAGAAATATCCTTCAATGCAATTTTGATTTTTAAATATTTTTCTGCTCCAAAAAAAAGCTTTTTAATTTTTGCAATAACTTATCTCAAGTCATACTTTATAAATAATATTATTAAGTTCACAACAAAAAAAAGCCATTTAATATAAACAGTGATATACCCTAGGGCACTTGCAGACAGCGCGGTGGGCGGAAACAGTTTCGCAGTCGGCGTTGACGCCGCAGTCGCTGCAGGGGCTGACGCACTTGAAGTCGCGGCACGACTGGTGGCTGCCGCAGTCCGTGTCCGAGTCGCATTCGTGTCGGCACCCTGACAACGGACTACCCTGGAAAACATAGTCAAATGAAGTTAGGTATTATTATAGAATACTAGCTGCACCCCGCGGTTTCACCCGCGTAAGTCCCAATCCCGCGGGAACTCCGGGATAAAAAGTAGCCTATATGTTATTGTGGGTCTTCAGCTACCTACATACCAAATTTCATCGTAATCGGCTTTGTAGTTTTTGCGTGAAAGAGTAACAAACATCCATACATACAAACTTTCGCATTTATAATATTAATAGGATAGTCGGATCTGCCTTAACGTAGTAAGCCCAAAAGCCATTGTAATTTTCACTTAATTTAGAAATTGAAAATATAAAAACCGACTGCAAAACTTTATTATGTTTTAGTTTTTAAGTCGGTTTTTTGAACCTAGTTATTTTTATTTAATACTTTTTAGTTTATTGCTGATATGTTTTAATTATATAAAAAAAACATTGGGATAGGTGAAAGTAGGCAAAAAAATGCTCATAAAATAAAAACAAATGGGCCTATATGAATCATTTTTTAAACCAATTCAAAACTATTAAGCATCAAAGAAAACAAGAATTAAATAAATCAGTTCAGAAAGAAAAAATACCGGCCGAATTGAGAACCTCCTCTTTTTTTCGGAGTCGGTTAATGAGGAAGATTTCGTTATTATCAAGTGAATACATTGATAACTTATTGACGAAATGAAGGAGCTCCTGATTTTAAACTAAATAAAATCAGTAAGACTTACCCTATATCCTGGGAGGCAAGTACAGATGGCTTGGTTGTTGGCGACGTGGCATTTAGTGTTGGCTCCACATGGAGAAGGATGGCAGGCTTCCTCTGTAACAGGATCAAATAAAATATAACTTATCTATATATATAAAAGAAAGCGATGTTAGTGACACTATTTATAACTTAAGAACTGCTGAACCAATTTGTCTGAAAATTGATAGAGATGCAACGTAGAACTAGGAGACAGACACAGGATACTTTTATCCCGTTTAACTGCGAGGAAACTAGGATTATTTTTTGACGCGACAACGTCTTATAATTCAAGGAAGCAAGCACGCACCAAAAAACATGAGTCATGCGGCGTTACCTCGCTCTGAGGCGTGCCATTTAAGGCTTAAAGTGCAAGCGAGAGCGCGGAACGAGCGACAAAGAGGCACAATCGGCCTCTGTTCTAACGGCGCGCGTTGTTACGTTCAACTATCATCAGTAAACCGACTTTACAGTTAACCGCTTTTTCTTCATACAAATTGAACGGGTGGGAGTCATATCGTAACCATGCATCCTATATTTTTCTTTGGATAAAAATTAAAATATACATTTTTTTATTTTTAATTACCTCCTTCAGACTCGTTGACCGAAAGTGTTATGGATTCCAAAACGTTTCTCAAAACTTGGCTGGTCCTTTAATCGTAAACTTGTATAATATCGATAGAACTTACCAGGATCAGCGACACGACATGAGCTGAAGGGATTTCCTGTATAACCAGCGGGGCACGAGCACACGGGAACGTGTTGACGGACCTACAAAAGACAGAATATTATACGAACAACAAAACGTAGATAGTTTACATACTTCTAAACGTCGGTGCTTGGTGGAATTCCATTCTAGAAATGATTTATTAACTGCACTTGTGCTTTCCACAATGTATTTTTTATTATTATATAAAGCCAACCGGTTTCACTATTCAAGCATCTTCAGGCCTATAACAATGATAAATGTAGATTGATGTATAAAAAAGTATCAGATCCGTATCCGAAGGTAAGCAGAGGTTCAACCAGGGTACCCACTACTAGCCGAAAACACTAAGTCCCTCAATGTGATAGATGGCAAGCCTACCGGACACTTATCCAAACCCGGAAAACGTTATTTTTATTGTAAAATTGAAAATACACATGTTGTAAATTTTTTATACAGGCAAAACCGCGAATCGAACCCGGATCTCAAAAAGTCAAGCCCAACGCTGAACATCTAAGCCACAGAGGCGATATCGATATATTTTGTAGTGAAATGAAATAGACACCACTTTACCCAGACTAAGGATGAAAATGACGAAAGATACTCATTCTTTTTTGGAACTTCGAATTTTTTCCAGTAAAATACATATAACTTTGAAATAATACAAGTTTAGGACTATTTGAAAAATGTAAATTTACATGTATAATGCGGATATTAATCAATGTATTTTTCATAAATAACAATAAATGAATAAAAACAAACAATGATAATCGC
Source organism: Calephelis nemesis (assembly GCA_002245505.1). Taxonomy (NCBI): domain Eukaryota; kingdom Metazoa; phylum Arthropoda; class Insecta; order Lepidoptera; family Riodinidae; genus Calephelis; species Calephelis nemesis. Next base: position 30,207 of record NJDD01006032.1, on the reverse strand, counting down.
ACTATGGAAATGAATAAACAAATAAACAGTTCTAAAAACAAATACAGTAAAATAGGATGCTGATTCAAACATAAAGATATTTTATTGTCATTTGTCCTAAAAAAACTATAAAATATATCTCCCTTAACAACTTATATAAAAATATAAGTAGTTTAGGGGGATGACAGGGAAGAGGTTACTAAGGCGATAGGATGAGGAGTCTCACCAATCTAATCATCTAATTAATGAAAGGATTTACATCAGACAGAAGTAAAGATTCATGCATAACTTACATCACAGTTGGCATTTATGCCGCAGGCACCTTCACAAGGATTGATGCAATGCTGATTGACGCAAGACTGATGAGCCCGACATTCGCTGTTGTCTGAAAAATTTGACATTGACGAGGTTAGAATTTAGATTGCTTCACCAACAACCGCAACTATTCTATTAATATTATAAATTCGAAAGTTCATGTGTTCGTTTGTTTGTTTACTTCTTCACGCAAAAACTGATAAACCGATTTTCATGAAATTTGGCACACACATAGAGGGTAACTTGGATTAAGTAAATAAGTAAGTAAGTAGCTTCACGCCCATAAACATCGCCCATCAACCAGCGAAACCACTAGTAGCCAAAGACACAAGACAAACCTATCGCCAACCAGACACATATCCAATGGCGAGCAAAAGTTTTTTTTATTAGAAAATAGGAAAAACCGAAATTTTCTTTGTCGCCCGACTCGGGTATGGAACCTCATGCAGTCAAGTCTGCCAAATGAACCGCTTGACCACAGAGGCGATTGAACTTGGATTAACACATAGGATAGTTTAGGTATATTCTGAAAAAAAACCACACATTAACCACGCGGGCAACGCCGCGGGCAATAGCTTATTTTATATAAAAGGGAAGGAGAGATATGAAATAGCGAATACTACGTAAATAATAAAATCATCTCAAACAGAAATTGAACAAAAGGTACGGGTTCATTTCTTGACTGAGGAAATTTTCGTTTAAAAAAGTGTGAACATCCCACAAAAAACCGCAAGTACAGAATACGTAATAAAACTAAAATATCTGAAGCGTAAAAATTTTACTCACCAACACATTCAATTTTGATACACTGGGACAAGGGATCCCCAGAATATCCTGGTAAGCAAGCACAGACTGGACGAACACTGCCATGCGTACAATGCGCACCGACTCCGCAAGTGTTGGGGCCACATCTTACCAGCTCATCCGAGATGGAGCGACCGTTCTCGTACAGATTTCTCGCATAGTACCCTCGAGGATGGTAGTTGTAGTACCGCTGAGCTGAAAAAAAATATTAATAATGAAAATATTAAGGCAGGAAAAAATTATTATAAATTTAGTATTTTTTTTTATGGTCCGTGCCCTTTTGCAAAATACCAAACTGTAAGAGGCGAGAATAGCTATATTTCACTTACGCCCAGACGACTCATCAGCTGGGCTATTCCGTATCTTTTTAATGATGATCACAATAAGTGTACATCAAACAGCTGTCAAATGTCGTGTTTTGTGTTTGCTATCTCCATTGTATTTCTGTTGGTCACTGGAGATAGTAAATATAAAACACGTCATTTGACAGCTATATTTTGATATATACACTTTCCCCAGTGATCATCACTAAAAAGATATGGAATCAGCCCCCTGCATAGCTCGCCTTGCTGATAAAGCTGTTTACCCTTTCTGCCATATGATATATATATGACCATAAAATGTGTATTTAGCATTATGTATTTCTGGGTTGTGGGGCAGAATAGCAGATAAAACTACAATGACCAAGAAGCTTAACAGCTCAATCTCGGTTTGGCAACGCACAATTGCCATCTTTGATGTCTACTGGAGACTTATATTTCTTTTCAAGAAACTCCTCTGGTTAAATCCTTTTGATAAAATAAAAAATCTTCTGATGATAGCCTGATTACAATTTGTCTGTCTTGTGTTGTATGGTCAAAAATCGTCAACAATTTCAAGTTAGGTCCAAACTCAAGACAAAGTGTTTCGACAATTTCTCTTAGCGCTCTCTTAAAACGAAAAGTTTGGTTGTCAATTTTACCACTTTCTTGGAATTGACTGACGGATAACCTATCGCATAAAGCTGGAAACATATTATCGGACGCGGCTTACGGTCCGCGAACACTTTCGACTGACAGAAACATCAAGCGCACCAGTTATCTCTCGGACGTCTGAACGCTCAAGGTCACGTCGGCGACTTACGTCCGATAGTTTTCACTGCTCAATGTACTTTCATCATCTAGATACCTACACTATATGTCGCTTTTGTCAGCTGCGTCAGTTAGTATGTTTAGAGATTAAGACGGTGACTGATATTTGCATACATTTTGATAGCTTTCACGCAAAACAAAATTCATTGACTGTGATGACTGATTCATTTTAACTGACAGCAAACCGCTCGTACATCGACGATACATCCCGATAAACGCCGCATATAAGGCAACACGATTCTGTCAACACATAAGTGTAATTGTTCTAATGTAGCATATTACTTCAAAAAATACGGACAGTACCAACCAGGTTTGTGACCCGTAAATATTGTCGCGTTATTGAGTAAGAAATAAATAAAAAAAAGGTATGTGTGCGAATCACACACGAATCACGATAGAAGTTTCAGTAAATCGACAAAATAATGAGATGAATATATATTTGTGTCTGTTACCTGTCGTTTACCCGATGCACCTGTTTTGAAATCACGATTAGAAGTTTCACTTCAAAAACAGAAATAAAATGACTGTTCAATTAAACGGTGCGGTAAAGACAGCCAGACTTCAAATTACCGAAACGATTGTATATTTTTCTATAACTGAATAATGATGAATAAATTAAAAAAAAAAACAGAATTGTTTCAAAGCAAAATTATAAAGAATAGGCGCCTATTGGGTTTTATAGTCTATGCTCTCGTGTAATAGCCTACATACTCTTTTTTCAAACTGCTGCTGTGTTTTACCGTCTTTATCTAAAACCATAAGCCAAAAGCAATTTAAAGGCCATACCAAACTTAAATTAATAAACTTTAACAATTAATTCATTTGAATTTCTAATCTTTCCTTAATACTTCTCACGGATCCAAATACAGGCGTCTAATTATTTCAAATCTATTTCCATTCACTTTCTCAACTCATTTCATAACACAATTGAATAAGAAAATATGAATATTCACTAGATCTAGGATCTTAGATCTTACAGATTGTATAGTGAGACAGTCAGCTGTAGATGCTAAGTTTCTGTACCGTAGGTTCTGAAGAATGAAGATCTGTAACGCAAAAAGTAAGAGCACATTCCACGACGCGTTTTACTCCCGCAGCGACCGCGGTTAATTGCGGTTCACGCGACAGCGGCCGCCCGCCCATAAAATTCAAGTTTGCGAGCGATGATTTCAACCGCGACGTGTGTGTGACCGCACAAATTACCGGTTTCTTGAGTTTTGAAATAAAACCGCAGGTCCGCAACCACCGCGGGCGCGGGTAAAAACCGCTCCCTGAGTTCTAAGGCCTCTCCGTGGCTAAGGCAGTTTTAATTCGTTAAATGGTACTGAATGTAACACAAACACACATATGTACACAAACGCTTCGCTGTCGTGCTTAAGGCTTTTTTTTATGCGTTACTGTCCTGTGACCGGTATATAAGAGCTATTATGCAAGTCTTCCGGCTGCCCTACCCGCCAAACTGGAATATAACAGAGTCATGGTGATAGGAATAGGTAAGGCGATGGATCCGTACCCGGGCAATTTGCTACACAGCACTCTACCACCAATATTCTGTTGGTACTGACCTACAAGCACAATAACCTATGCTCGCCTTTTACGAACTGCCTGGCAGAGTGGCAAATGGTCTGTTCTATTATCCTACTAACACTATGATTGCGAAAATATATTTGTGTCTCTTACTGTCGTTTTTCCGTTGCACCCGTTTTAAATTCACAACGATTTTAAAGAAGTTTAACTTCAAAAATAAGCATACAGTGCAATAAGATCCTTCTTTTAGGGTTTGATTAATTAACAAAACAAATATCAAAAACTCAAGCCGATAAACAGCCTTGACAATAGCCTTTTATGAATAAACGAGTGATCGCCCACTGTCACGTCCTTGCCTCCAGCTCACAACCTCGGAAGTTGGTTTCCAATACGTAATAAAGCATCGAACATCACCTTGTTTGTCATTCGCATAATATATTATATTGCTGACTCACTTAAATTCCAAGTAAATACAGTGATCTATCTAGATCATATTATAACAACATTCTTGCATAGCAACAGGATTTTTAAAAACCTTAATTTAGGTTCCTGTGTAACCATTATTTCATACTATACATGCTATTGTAAATGCTATTTCCAGTAGTGAGCTTCAGAAGTATTAAGAACTTAAGAACACAAGATGTTTTTATATAATTAAACTATACTAGTGGTCGCCCGTTGGTCGTATATGGTCGTATATCATCAATATATTTGTTTGTGTGTGTCAAATGCATGGTAGTGTGGATAATGTTTTATTTAATATTGGTTGAATGTACTTTATAAGCATTACATTTGAAAAATATTAGCGTTCTGTACTTCTCCTACACATAAATTAAAAGTGTGCAAATTTTATGTTCTTCCGTCCGCGCAATTTTCGTAAAAAGGGGTCCAAAGTTTTGGCATCACGTATTAATATAAAGATTACCTACTTTAAATTAATGTCATTTAAATGTTGAACGCATTGTCACATTGTATTGTGAATTGAGTATTTGACGCATGAGTCATATTGGTGTGTTGAATTTTAATAAGTGTTTTAATTAATACCTTTGTACGTTTAGTGAGCTATAAATATTCATCAAATAAGATCAATTCCGCGTGGTTGTATACACATACTACCAATAATCGCGACTTTGTTCGCGACATATACAATAAACCCCAGTATGCAGAAAATGCTAACCCATTTTAAATTTGTTATTCATATTCGTAATAGACAGACAAACTTTCGCTTTCATATATTATGTAGGTATGTTTGGAATTTATTACGAAGTCCAAACTAGCTTAAAATATTCTGTAGGGTTATTCTTGGTTTATTACCCATTCATCCGGATGAATTTTAATAAATATTGAAATGCCTACGACATTTTCCCCCCTCATCCGAGGAGCAGATGGTATGCCCTATTCATCCGCGTGTTTTAAAAATCATTATTAATATATAAACTGTTGGAGGGTTGGCAAATAAAAATAAAAATAAAAATAATTTTGTATAAAATATTTATTAATTCTTTGTTAAACTTTAAACAGTAATATATTAGTCCGGTCATTATACGATATTAAAAAAAACAAAAATACCTACAGAGCTGAATTTTGGGAAAGACCTTTATTTTACTATAAAAGTTAAAAAATTAAAAGTCCCCATCTGTCCTATTAGTGCTTCAGAAGTTATTAGGGGTCAAAGGTCAAAATTTTAGGTTTTTTTGAGTTTTTTCAAAAACCGTAAATTTTTTGAAAAAATACCTTAGACCAAATTTGTAGATCTCAAAATTATCTACAAAAATGGTCTACATATTTTTTTCTATAAGTATTACCGGTCCTCAGGTATCACGATTCTGTCATACGATATCTGTAAATGCAGGTGCGCAGACTTAGTGTAAGGTAAATGCCTTGATGCATGGAAGTAAGGAAGCATTTCTTTAATGCTGTTCAAATGTACTCGCCAATCTCCCAAACGTTCAGCTCTTATAAATTCTTTAGCAATAGCCACCATCCGAAAATATTATATCCATAGTTCGGCGGTTGGTCCTCGTTTCTGATATTCTGTTACTTTTTGATTGAACAGATCAAGTAAATAGCCAGATATTTCCTCATCCTCTTCAATGTCATAGTAAAAAAGAGTTTTGTCTAAAATATTTTCAACTGTATTAATAAGATTTGCATCCATAATATCATCAATAGCTAGTTCTTTTAATATTCTTAATGCCAAAAAGAACTAAAGTAATGTGTAAGAGCTTGAACTGCCCTCGCGTAAGCATGGCCATTGACTTTGACTTTGATACTTTGAAGTACATATAAACATCAGAAAGAGCTACAACTTCAGAAAGTGGTTCTTTGTACCTCTAGTGCTTCATTTCTGGCATTGTATAAACTGTGCTTAATTGAAGTAAATTTGGGTGTTGTTGCTACAAGGTCAATTCCAAAATCTGTCAGGGAAAACATTTCGTTATTAAACATCGTTGTTATTGGGTTTGGTTTAGTTGCAGCTAATCTTCGACATTGGTTTAAGTGTTTCTTAACTAAATTTGCAGCAAAATTTGGTTGACGTGTATGAGGATTATCACTATAACAACTTGATTTACTTCAGTGACTACACGTCCACGGCATGTCAGTGTTTGCCAGTTCACACAACACCAAACACTTATACCATTTTTGTTTTCACGTTTTTTGTTATGCTGGTGGCCACCGCGCAATAACAGAAGTCCGCCATGTTTTGATTGCACAAACTCTAATTCAGTCTGACTGGAACTACTATGCTCACAAGTAGGATCCATAATAAACTAATCCAAATCATAGGCAGAACAACTAATCGGTTTTCGAGCAAGGGTCAAAGATTCAGAAAGAAATTACAGTAGAGTGATTATAAGTGACAGAGAGATGTTTCCTGATCGCTAGCGAAAAGTTAACTAAGTATTTTTTCGATATATTTAAAAAAATTAAAAAGGGCTTTGCTTCACATTTTTATGCCGACAAAAGGCAAAGTTAAAATGTTTTGTTCTTAGTCGGCACCAATTCTGTTTGTTTCAATATTAACAATTACATTTAGATAGGAATATTTCCACAAATATTAGTTCTTTGATCATTTCGCAAACTACAACCATCAATAGCTAATAGATTGGTGTTATCTATCCCATCATAAAACTCTTTGTCATACTATCAATTTATTCTTTATTACACATTTAAGTGACCAAAACGAACAATAGATGAATGGCGGCAAATCTTAATTTAAAAACATTGTAAAAAGTTAATATATTATTCTCAGAAATAAATAAATCTTCTCACACCCGTATCCCTGAAAGGATTATGGGTGCAATTAGTACTAGTAGTAGTAGTGTTTTAGTCCTATGGTGTTATGACAGGTGGCAAGTCCATCAACACATCGGGCACCTTCCAATAGAAAAGCTGAGAAAACACATTTAGATCGAACTTCCCGACCCAGAATTCGAACACGGGACCTCTTGCATTTGCGGTGGCGCTGAACCACAGGCAATTCTTTTACTATCCTGATATGAAGCAATCTAACAGTTTTTTTATTCTGCTATCTGTACTTTTTTCTTGTTATATTTATGGACAGTTTCATTCCGGATGAATAGGGCATATGTTTTCGGATGAATGGGTAATTATATAATTTTAATTCTGTTTTCGGATGAGTGGGGCATATCTGCACGGCTGAATGGGGAATTAAAATAATTCGGATGAAAAATGCGGATGAATGGGTCATAAATCTTATTCGTTGAAACTCGATTTCACGCAAATTGGAAATTGGGATCAGATGTGTCATTTTAGGTACTCTAGTAAAAGTGAAGAAGTACAGTATCTTCACGCTCATATCCCCGAAGGCGTAGGCAGAGGCACTGCCAGGGCACCCACGACTAGCCGAAGACACTAAGTCCAACAATGTGATAGGTGGCAAGGCTATCGCCAACCGGGCACATATCCAATCCCAGGCAACGTTATCTTTATTAGAACACACACATACATATCTTTACGCCAAGTCCCTTACGGGGTAGGTATCTTTATTAGAAAATTGAAAATCTTTCTGTTGTCCGACCCGGGGATCGAGCCCGGGACCTCAAGAAGTAAAGTCTGACGCCGGACCGTTAGACCGCAGAGGTGGTTTTCCTTATTAACATTTAGATAATAACAAACAATCAAGCAAGCTATCGGTTTCGTTGATTTTTTTCATAGATTATGTAAATAATCCGCTCGTACTGAGTTACCTACATTGATATTTCTGATTCCAAATTCAAATTTGCATGAACTTAAGTTTCAAGAGTAACCCTACTAATGTTTCTCTACATTCCTGATTTTAATTTATTCGGCAACTTAAACTGAGTTTTGTAATGTTTGTAATTTCTTCCTTTTTTTATGATATTGGAAGGTAAACAAGCAGACGGATTTCCTGATGGTAAGAAATTCACTTCGCTTAGAGACACCAAAGGTGGTAATGGTGCGTTGCCAACCTGCGGCCGGGATGTTAGGCCTCGAGCAAAAGTAAGTTTACAGGCTACGTTACCCTCGAAACCGGAACACGTCATGACGTTATGGCGGCAGGAATAGGTAAGGCGGTGGTACCAATCCGGGTGAGCCGCTGCGAAACTAATACATAGAAATACTTAATTAGATACCAGAATAAATTTATTAAACACCCAGACCCGGAAATGCAGACATCTAAATGTTCATCACACAAATGCCAGCCCCCGTCGGAAATCGAACCCGAGCCTCGCGGTCGGTCGATGTAGTTAGGCGAGTACGCTAGCCACTCGACCAACGAGGCGGTCAACGATATAAAAATAGTTATGAAAGTGAAACTACCTACGCGTCAATGAATTCTAGGCCAATTTACATTTTGACTTTGTTCCCCTCTTTTGGTAAACGATACAGAGACGGTTTCTTAGAACATAGAGGTATCTACCTGCAAAATTTCGTCACAATCGATTCAGTATATTCAACGTGAATCGCCGTGTCGAGATTTACCTTAACGAGAAACAGATAAAAAATCTAAAAATGGTGCTGCTGCCATTTCATTTTAAACATACGTTGCATTTTAGTTGCCTGTATCTAAAAAAAAGTATCTTCACGCCCATATCTCCGAAGAGGTAGGCAGAGGTACAACCAGGGTACCCACGACTAGCCGAAGATACTAAGTCCCACAATGTGATAGGTGGCAAGCCTATCGCCAACCAGGCACATATCCTATCCCGAGCAATATTTTTTTTATTAGAAAATTGGACACCCAATTTTCTTTTGTTGCCCGACCCGGGATCCGAACCCAGGACCTCATGCAGTCAAGTCCAACAACTGAACCGCCAGACCACAGAGGCGATGCCTGTATCTATTTTTTTTTAAATATCTTCAATATACAGAATCATTTCTTTTACAGTTTTATTATAAGTATAAGTAAAGCTTTTGTACTTATATCCTTTATCGGAAATCTTCTTTCTTTTCTTTCTTATCTTATACATAAAAATCAATTGCTGTTCATTTGTCTCGCTAAAACTCATGAATAGCTGGACCAATTTGGCTAATTTTGGTCTTGAATTGTTTGTGGAAGAAAGAAATAAAAAAAAAAGGAAAAACTGCGAGGAAACTAGGAAAAACATCATTATAAGTTTTCTCAAACAGAAAGGGTGGAACGAAATTCAACGGGACAGCTAGTCCCTATATAGAGAATTTTAAATGAGTCATCTTCGCAGGGGCAAAATTGGGTGTATGGACCCTGGGACACCTTTTTCGATAGTGGTATCAAGAGGCCAACAAACAGCATAAGTATGAAGAGTACCTAATGAATGTAGAGGAACCCATCCCAACCCGGTATTAGCACCCGCGTGTGACTATACACCAGCCGCGAACGCGCCCACCAAACTTAGGAGACCACGTCACGTGTTATCGGATCCACCGGATCCAATAACCGCGGCAAACGCGAACCTCCCTCCCAATCCCAACCGGAACACAAATTCACAAGACACAACACTACACCGCCGCCGGTCTAGGCGACGAAGACCTCTCTTGCGCCCGGCGCCTAACGCCGAGCGACGAGCCGCCACTATTCCTCCACCTAGTCCACCCAGTAACCAGAACGCAGCACCAAGTCGAGGTATGGTCTCCCGGGAGACAGCCCTTGTTGCTGGCGTTGTAGGGAACAGTCCAATCCATCTAAATAATGATGTCTCTGGCTGAGCACTCTGCTCGGCCCACAAAGCCCGGTGAAGTTGTAAAAACCGCGAGGTTGACAACATAGTAGTCATTCAAAAAAAAAAAAAAAAGGAGGAACCTAAGCGGTTATGTAAGAAAAGTGATGTGCTAAGGCACAGTAGCAGAGTAAGTCCTTTAATTAATTTTGATTGATACATAAGCATTTTCACTAAAATTAATAATAAAATAATGAAGTTCTGAGCTGGGAAGGCCAGCAGACTTTGTGACAAGTTAAAACGCTTTTAGTTAATCTCCTTAGCGATGTGATGTTTAGTGCCAATCAATTTAAACACACAATCGACCAGGAAATTCTATAAATACCAAATTTAATTGCGATTAACCAGAATTGTATAAAATATGGATAAAGTAAATTTTTAAAACAAGTTACATGGACGAACTTTACTCCTCAAGTCCGTCTAGTACCATTATTGCAGACAAGCATATGGATTCGCCAGAACTGTGTTTGAAAATTACATTTTGCATTTTTTATAAGTTACTTATTAGAACTAGCAGCCCGCCTCGGCTTCGCACGGTTATGAAACATATATATCAAAATCAAAATCCGTTGCATAGTTTTAAAGATTTAAGCATACAAGGGACATACAAGAGGAAGCGACTTGGTTTTATACTATGTAGTGATGTACACACAAACAATGCGATTTTTATTTATGTAGGTGCGCAAAGAAAGTCTCGAGTATTAAAGCTTAAACATTTTAAAACTGTCCTAATACCGCAAAAATTATCTGTTATAGGTGTTAAAAGACAAGAAATAAAAACAAATTAAAATAGACCATTGCCAAAAAAAGACTATTTAGGGACTATATCAATCCTCAAGCGTCAATGCTTTCAATATTTTGTAATATAATTCTTTACTTATGACTAATTTAAATAATGATAATCTGCTAATTTTGCTATCACTACATAGTATAAAACAATGTCGCTTCCTCTATCCCTATGTCCCTTTGTATGCTTAAATCTTTAAAACTACGCAACGGATTTTGATGCGGTTTTTTTAATAGACAAAGTGATTGAAGAGGAAGGTTTTTTAAGTATATTTCACAACCGTGCGAAGATGGTGTGGGCCGCTAGTTATGTATAAAATGAATAATTATTATTATTCTGAATAATATAAACTTACCATCAACACCAATCCCAAAAGCCAAAAGCACCAGAGACGCTAAAGTTAAAACCTTCCCCTCCATCTGAAAATATAAAAATTCAATTACTGTAATGAACATTAAAATGTTATTCATTTATGTTATAAGACAGCGAACAAGCAGGTAGCATCCTGATAGTGAGATACAGTCTTTGCCTATCGATACCAAAAATGTTACTGCTGAGTCCCGGACTTGAGGCGGACAGTCAAGCGATTATGCGGACAGAACGAACAATCAAAAGGCTCCTGGTGGTAAGAGACAACCTATAAACACTACAGATGTTATAACTGCTTCGCTTTCCTCTGTCTTGTTTCCATATAGTGTGGTTAATTAAGGTAAAACTCTGGAAATCTTGTACTGGAAATTGTGATGTAATTCATCAAGTACATGAATGAGTAATTCGATGTGGAAACATACTTATGGAAGCACAAAATACTGCGAGCCTTTTGAGGTCAAGGATATAAGCCTACAAGCTATTTATAGATTACTAGTTATTTCCTGCGATTTAACTCGCGTTTTAAACATTTTTGGATGTCCAAGTAAGTCATTGAAACACCGATATAAAAAGTAGTCCTAAATTCTATACCAGGGGTGGGCAAATTCTTTTGACCGCGGGCCAGTAAATTAAAAAAAATCTAGTGGCGGGCCAGTAAATTATAATTAATCTTGAGGCGGGCCGGTTTATTAAGACACTTAAAAATAGCAGTAAATATTGCGATTATAAAACTTTGTATGTAGATAACATAAAGCATTTTTTTATTATTTTATAATACTTTATTAAAATAAAATCTATTTATGAAGTCTTAACATATGAAATACGCAATATATACGTTTGAAGTATCGATTCAGTATCTTAATTGTTCAAATTTCAATAGTCTTTTTAGCATTTTGACCATTAACTTTTTTAAGGAGGTTCATATTTTTTTTAAAAAAACCCATGGCGGGCCGAATTAAAACCTCTCAAGGGCCGGATGCGGCCCGCGGGCCGTAGTTTGCCCACCCCTGGTCTATACTATTTCTATGCGCAATTTCATTAAAATCAGTTAAACTTTTTTAACAGGAAAACAGTTTGCACTCATCATTTTATATAAGATACCTATTTAATCTTTACGCTTCCGCTACCTGTAGGGTTACTTTTGAATCTCGATTTCATGCAAATTGAAATCGAATATGTCATTTTATGTACTCTTAAACACAATACTAGTAAATTAGGAACATTTAGTTAATAACAAACAAACAATATTATATTGGATTCGTTGATTTTTTGGAAACCAATAGTAATAATCCCTGGATAAATTATACAAATTTAGTCTAACCGCCAAGTGAGCAAATTATGCTACGTGCTATGGCTGTTAGTGGACGATTCTAATGCGTAAAAATACTGAAATAGAAAATACACCCAGACCCGGAAACGCAGACATCTAAATGTTTATCATATGAATGCCTACCCCCGTCCTGAATTACTCCGGGATACTTTATCTGAGAATTACTCAAACTCAAAATGGAAAAGTGTACATCAAGTAGCTGTCAAATGACGTGTTTCATAATTAAAGGGTACAGGGGCAAAACAAGGAATGTCAAAAACAAGTTTTTGTATAACTAACATTTTAATATCTGAAATTTTATAAGTTTTTCTTGATTATAATTTGGTATAAATTCACTGATATGAGTTTTAATGGACTGTCTTCTTACGCATTTTGCAAAATACAACCTAAAAATTCTCGCGAAAACTTAAGTGTTACTATACTTTGTTTATATTTGAATTTCTTGTGACATTCCTTGTTTTGCCCCTGTACCCTTCAATTGTTATCTCTAGTGACCAACAAAAATACAATAAAGATAGCAAGAAAACACAAATGATGTCATTTGACATCCATTTGATGTACACTTTTCCATTTTGAGTTGGCAAATGAGATACATAATCAGCACTCTGGATTGAATATGCGCTCGGTTGGCGATCGGCTTGCCACCCATTACATTGTGCGACTTAGTATCTTCGGCTAGTCGTGGCTGCCCTGGTTGTGCCTTTGTCTATCTCATCGGGCATATGGGCGTGAAGAAGATACTACTACTAATAATACTACTTAAATAATTATATACTTATATGAAAAAACATTTTGAATTTCTAATAAGCTCTTGACTGAATATTCTACTAGTAAAGAGTTTTCAAATCTAAATTGAACTATAAAAAAAGGATGGCAGTAAAAATTGAGTTAATATTGTTACAGCTCAGCAATATTGAGCCCGAGTTTTATGCCTATGTAATACTTCCTGCAATATATAAACTATAATATGCCACAAAACCAGAGATTCCATGAAATTTTAGGAAATATTTAAAAAAATAGCACTGGCTCTCTTGATGGAAAGAGACATTAGACACTATTTATTTTTTATTTTTATGATATTGGAAGGCAAACAAGCAGAAGGATTTTCTGGTGGTAAGAAATTATCGCCGCCTAGAGACACCAAAGGTGGTAATGATGCGTTGCCAACTTGAGGCCGGGATGTTAAGCCTCGAGCAAAAGTAAGTTTACCGGCTACCTTACCCTCCAAACCGGAACAAGTTATGTCGGCATGAATAGGTAAGGCGGTGACACCGATCCAGGTGAGTCGCTGGGAAACTCTACCACCTAGTCAGATGTCACGGTGTTAGTGACGGTAAGCCTACGCTCGCGTTTAACGAGCTGCCTGGCAGGAAGGCAGATGGTCTATTCTGCAAAGGAACCCGGACCAACATAATAATATGTAAAAGTGAATCCACATATTTTTATAGTGAAGTAGAAGCTGGACTAAATAATAAATAAATAAATATTCCTGGACAAACCACACATAATGCATCTAACCCCAAAGTAAGCAAATTATATGCTTGTGTTATGAGTGTTAGTCAACGATACTAATACATATAAAAAATACTTAAATAGTTACCAGAATAAATTTAATAAACACCCAGACCCGGAAATGCAGACATCTAAATGTTCATCACACAAATGCCTGCCCCCATCGGGAATCGAACCCGAGCCTCGAGGTTGGTCGATGTAGTTGGGCGTGTACGCTAGCCACTCGAGCAACTAACGTTAAATAAGGACTAAAACTTTCTTGTTTAACACTTATCATACGGCTTGCAAACAAAGTAGTGTTTAGTAATTATTAAAAACTCGGTTTTGTGTGCAATTTGATGATTTTAGTTTACTTACTAAAATCAAATAATCAAATTGGCGTACCGTTTTGACGTAGTCAAAAACTGTTCGTGCTAGGATTACTAATGACTGACTACCAATACGTCATACAAGACAATACTGACCAACTGTATAAATAAGGACAAGGCCATGGTTCTAGACATTTGAGTGATTATGATACATGTATACTAGGAATCTATGAGTTGGTTTTTTACTAATTTGGTTATGGCATATACTTATGTCAAAAATACAATCAGGTGTATGTTTGTAAGTTCCGATTTTACGTCAAAACCGAGGAAACGATTTGAATGTTTTTTATTTTTGATAATGAAAGGCAAACAAGCAGACGGATTTCCTGACGGTAAGAAATTCACGCCGCATTTAGACACCAAATGTGGTAATGGTGCGTTGCCAACCTGAGGATGGGGTGTAAGGCCGCGAGCAAAAGTAAGTTTACCGGCTACCTTACCCTCCAAACCGAAATACGTCAACAAGCATTGGACGTTATGGCGGATGAAATAGGTACTGCGGTGGTACCAATCCGGGCGAGTCATTGCGAAACTCTACCACCAAGTAGGATGTCACGGTGTTAGTGAATTTCAGTACCTAGGTATTTCTCTTTAGAATAAAAAAAAAGTATCTTCACGCCCATATCCCCTAAGAGATAGGCAGAGGCACAACCAGGGCACCCACGACTAGCCGAAGACACTAAGTCCCATAATATAATAGGTGGCAAGCCTATCGCCAACCGGGCACATTTCCAATCCCGACCAACATTTTTTTATTAGAAAATTGGAAAAATCCAATTTACTTTTTGTTGGCCGACCCGGGATTCGAACCCGAGACCTCATGCAGTCAAGTCCGACACCCGGACCGCTAGACCACAGAGGCGATAAATCTAGGCTCTTTAGAATAAATTTCTTGATTAGACCTTAAAGGGTTAGGTTGTTTATTTTAACTCGATATATGATATATAAGCTGGTGAACTAAATAACTACATGACGCAAGAGAAGCCGCGAGCAACTACTAATAGTTTACATAATCTATTAAAAAGTCAAATTGATTCAATTAATTTTAAACGCACAATTTATTTAAATTATTCCTCTAAATATCCCCTAAACTATTTTAATTTCTGGTTACTAACCAAATTAATTATTATTATCGTAGTTTTTATTACTTTACATCAAACCGAATCAGTAAATCCAGAAAAAGAATAAAAAATTACAGACGTCTATTTTTATAAAATATTTGTCCTCGTCGGGGATTGAACCCGAACTTGATCGATCTATTATGCCAGAACGTATTAATCACACTATTGAGGAAAATAATACATTTTCAAAAGTGGCTACTAAATTGATTAAATACTTTATTAGTTTAGTAGTTATAATTTAATACTTTAGTAATTATTAATATTAAAACACTTTCACACTTAATTCACTTAAAATAACATAAAAATAACTGACCACTGTCACACAGGCTGTATGTCTGTCCGCGTATCGTTGAGGAAAACATCCTTCCAGTCTTGTATACTGGCCTTATACTGCCTTCTGCGCCTACGCGATCCGCGAATCTCAGAATAACAACCTTGGCCAAAAATGACAATATTTAAATATTAATTGTATCATATCCGGATTCAGATTTTACCTAGAAAAGTTATGCGATGTTTTTAGAACAAAATATGTGTTCTGAAATTTAAAATAACGAATAAAAAATAAACTTTTCCTGTATCCTAAAATTAAGTATCTTCACGCCCACAACCCGGAAAAGGTAGGCAGAGGCACAACCAAGACACCCATGACAAGCCGAAGACACTAAGTCCCACGATGTAAAACGTTATTTTTATTAGAAAATACCCATTTTAAAATTTTTTTGTTGCCCGACCCGGGAATCGAACCCAGGACCTAAAAAAGTCAAGTCTGACGCCGGACTACTAGACCACAGAGGCGACCATCCTAAAATTAGAAACAAAGTATATAGGACGGTTTTTTCCTGAATCCTAAAATTAAAAATAACGATTAAAGGGCATTTTTCCTGTAAGCACCTTTATAAAATTAAAAACAGTACGTTGGACCAGCTTTTCCTGTAAATATCCTAAAATTAAAAATAACGAATAAAGGAAAAGTTTTTCCTGTATCCTAAAATCAAAATGATGTTTATAGGATAGTTTTTCCTGTAATCTAAAACTAAAATCTAAAAAACTGTCTAAGATAGGTAACTGGAAATAAATTATTTTTAGATACTACCAGCTGTCATTTCAAAGTTATCAAAATTTACAAGTTATGATTCCACAGATCGACAGATAGACACACACACACACAAACGCAGAGAACTTTGTTTTCTGTTTGCATAATTAACTATGCATTCATACATTAATAACTGATAGTGGTCGCCTATTTGTCGCGCCTATTCATACAATGGGCGTGTTCGGCCGAATTAAGTACTTACTAAACTTAGTAAGCCAGTAAGCATAAAAAAATTAAAGTCTTACAAGCTGACTGTAGCACTTTTCGGCGAGGACAGACTTACTGGCTTGACATAACACAAAACACCGGTTTATGTCATATCCCGTACATAAACAATAAGCAAAATGGCGTCGTATATTAAGCCATACTTACTGCGTTAGCACTTATTTTGTGTCCCGGCCGAAAATTTTGTAAGCATAGTAAGTGACTTACAAAATTTTGTAAGTACTTACTTCGGCCGAACACGCCCATTGATCTTTTATTTTTATCAATATTTTTGTTTATGTGTGTTAAATGTAGCGTGTGTCATATTTAACGCACTTTATAAGCAATATTATTAAAAATATTAACGATCTACACTTCTCCTGTATATAAGCTATAGGTAAGTGTGCCAAATTTCATACGCCACCGCCCGCGCAATATTTGTAAAAAAGGGGTCCAAAGTTTTTACTTCACGTATTAATTGGGACCGTTGGTCGAAATTCGACCATAACAAATTTTAATATCTTGTTGATAAGAACGCAATCTTCATTTCTCAAGATCAACTCTAGTATTTCCAAACTTTTTAGTGCGCCATCTGTGATCTTTTATCGTTATCATCAATATACCTATTTGTTTGTGTGTGTCGAATGCATGGTAGTGTGGGTGATGTTTTATTTATTGATTTAATGTACTTTTTATGCATTGTTATTGAAAAATTTTAGCATTCTTTACTTCTACACATATTAAACTATAAGTGTGCCAAATTTTATGCTCCTGCGTCTGCACGATTTTCGTAAAAAGGGGTCCAAAGTTTTGGTATCACCTATTAATATATAGATTACCTCAAAATCAAGACCATTTTTTCAAAACGCGACAATAATATTGATAGGTAATTGGCCGAGTAATAGAGAGAACCAACATAAAAAAATAACATACAGTCGAATTAAGAACGAATCGAATTTACAGCCCTTTCTCTGTGGAGTCGTTTAATAACTTTACAACAGGAACAAAGCTGCTGGAAACAGCTAGATCTATTTATAATCCCATGAGTCCACCTGGCAATAAATAAACATTTGTCTTTAATTCACATTTTATAAAGTTACTCCCACATTGAACCTACAGATAATGACTCTACCTACACTATATTTTTATATTACGTACCTCCATGGCTGCAGCGCAAAGACCGGCCCCCAACTACGACAGGTGATCTAATGTTAAAAAAATAAACATTGCAAAAAATGTACCTAAAATTGAACTCAATACGGCCTCCTTTCGTGCGAATATTTTTATAGCTACATTAAATTATTTTTGGTTGATTTTGGTACGAAACGAAAAGAGAATGACAATGAAACACTTTTGTATGCCAAACTTTTTTTTTCGAAATCCAGGTGTCAACCCCTACGAGTGTCTATATTTCTCATTAACCTCTAATATTCCTATTTTTATGATATTTCTTCATAAATTTTAATCATATTTAAAAGCGCCATTTATAACTTACTGTTCACTTAAACTCTGTTTTTAATTGACTCCAAAAAGAGGAGGTCAGTTTGGCGCAACTTTCATATAAAAAAAATAAGTTTGCTATGTTTTTTATTCGCCCAAGTCTTATGACACTAGTTGCCTTATATCTGAATGCCTTTAGACTTACTTTCAAATTATTCAAGTAAACTTCAAACAAAATTTGGGTTTGCTATGTATCTATGGAAGTCCCCCCTCTTATTACGTAGTATTTATAATATACTCTTTGGAGAAGGTTTTCAATGTAAACAAAAAGAAACATACAGAGTGTTCCTCTTTATTCGTATGTTTTCTTTCGAAGATTACCCGGCGAATAATGAACCGAATTAAATAATTATTTAGTGCGAAAATTACGTCATAATTCCAAAAAAACATAGACGAATATTATTTAATTAGGAACCAAGTAGTGGTTTGCGAGTTATATTTAATAACGTGTAAATTTATACAAAAATGCATATTTTGCATCAAGGGACTTCCATAGATAGATGGATAAACCCGAATCTGTATAAAGTTTACTTGAAAAATTATAACCCGTATAATTTGAAAGTAAGTCTAAAGGCATTCAGATATAAGGCAACTAGTGTCATATGATTTTGGCGAATAAAAAACATAGCAAACTTTTTTTTTTACTTTTTCATAAGAAAGTTGCGCCAAAGGGAGTTTTGGCGCCATCGAGAGAAAAGATGGTCGAAGTTTTTTTCATAATTATTGAATTTCGTGTTGATATTGAGTGAAATTAGTCAATTTTGGTGGCATTTTGTAAAATTTTGTTCAGTAAAAGTGCACAAATGAAATAATCGTGAAGAAATTAGCGTATCGTGTATATCCTCGTTGCCGCCAAATCTCATTACATGAGCTTGTGTAATGAGGCCGCCGCATTACCCAAGAGCCTGACATGAATTACTGACGACTTATCACTGATGATTACCTAATTATAATTGATATAAAATTTGATGCAAATTTCTACTTGACGAATGGCAAAATACTAACGTGAAGGCCAAAACTTAAAGAAAGAAAGAAAAGAAGTTGCGCCAAACTGTTTTGTAAAACGTAGTGATTATATTCTCTTTGCTGTTTTGCATTATTTTCATTTGTTTTTTTTTTATTTTTTAAAGTTAATTTGCCCCTTTCTGTGACCGGCTAAGACCTTTAGGCCATGCTGCCACGTCTTCCGAATTAATTATTTCTCATACAGTCTTTAGTCACATGTCTTCCGTATTAATTATTTTTTTACAGTTATTTTACATTTACAGTCAATAGTGACTCTATTTACAAAGTCACGTCTGGATCTTGGGTAAAGCGGCGGCCTCGTTACACAAGCTCATGTAAGGAGATTTGGCGGCAACGAGGAAATACATGATACGCTAATTTCTTCACGATTATTTCATATGTGCACTTTCACTAAACAAAATTCAACTAATTCCCACCAAAATTAACCAATTTTACTCATATTTTACAATAAATTCAATAATTGTGAAAAAATTACGACCATCTCCATTCACGATGGCGCCAAAACTCCTAATTATTTTTTGGGGCCACCTAAGAACTATGACCTACTTTCTTTAAGTTTTGGCCTTTACGTTAGTGTTTTGCTATTCGTCAAGTAGAAATTTGCATCAAATTTTATATCAATTTTGATCAATTATAATTAGTCATCAGTCATAAGTCGTCAGTAAGTCATGTCAGGCTCTTGGGAAAAGCGGCGGCCTCTTTACACAAGCTCATGTAAGGAGATTTGGCGGCAACGAGGAAATACATGATACGCTAATTTCTTCACGATTATTTTGTATGTGCACTTTCACTGAACAAAATTCAAATAATTCCCACCAAAATTAACCAATTTTACTCATATTTTACAATAAATTCAATAATTGTGAAAAAAATACGACCATCTTAATTCACGATGGCGCCAAAACTCCTAATTTTTTTGGGGCCACCTAAGAACTATGACCTACTTTTACATTTGGCCGAGTAATCGCAAATCAAAAAAAAAATCGGACTGAGAACCTCTTTTTTGGAGTCGGTTAAAAGAGGTGCATATGTATAATTTTTCAACGAAAATATACGCGTTATTACGTATAACTCAAAAGTACTAGTGGAGTGTTGATAAAATTTATGCGAAACCGTCTTGGAATCATTCGCTTTTTTCCAAAAAGAGGGTTTATAAAATTTGAACGTGGTAAGGATTAATAGGAATTGGTTTTATGCAGTTTCTCTGCGCTTAAAATATTATTAAAACTACATAACATGCCGGATCTTATCTATACTCACTCTCTCACCCACTCTTTCACTCTCCCGCTCACTCAGTCAATCACTCATTAACGCACTCACACATATTCACACATCTCTCTCTCTTTCTCTCTCTTACACACACACACGCACACACACTCAAATATATATTGAAATATAAGTTTTTACAGTATGTCACTATAATTCTAAGTTACATTTCATTTCTAAGAAGGAGGGCACTAGCATGGCGTCCTGTAATTCAGGATTTCTTTAACCTACAATAGGCGTCAGATGCTCACTTGTAAAGTATCACTAGAACTAAAAAACCTGTAATTAAGTTTCATAAGTAGTAGGTATTTAAGTCCTTTTCTTTTATAGATAAATGATTTGTTGATTGATTGATTGATTACCTACTAAACCAAATTAAATAAGATTTTCCCTATTGGCAACACAGGTGTTTTACAGTTTCTAAGTCATTTTCCGGGAAAAAGCGCATTACCTCGCACACCAGCTGTTATAAAAACCCAAGCTCCTTATAAATTGTTAATGTTTAATGTTTACCATAACAACAAGGCGTAATCACGTGGGCCGACTGACTTAGTTACCAACTAAGACAAATATATTGTTCCATGTAGCTAGCCATATTTGTATGCTAATATGATATTTATAATATTGGGTATAATCTTCAAATGACCCTTCTTCGATTTGTTAAATTATTGAAGCATTGTGAGCCTTCAAATGGACAAATTAATAGCTTTAAAAATATTTTGTTGTTTTTAGGATTCGGTACCAGAACAATAAAACGATATATAGTCACCGTTTCTTTGTCTGTTACTAGACTCTTTTTACCGAACTGCATAACGCAATGGAGGGTAATGTGTTTCACAGTCTATGTAGTATGTATGTATGTATGTTTACCCATTCTTTTAAAAAAAACGTGTTAAACTTAAGTCCTAAATGTTAAATTTTTTAATTTCCAAAAAAACATTGATTTCTTTAATAATTTTAAAACTGCTCCAATTATGTACTTATTCAGTGTAACTTTTATTAAAAATATGAAGTATTGGATTTGATAGATACCATTTATTTTTAAATTAATAATTTTCTTTGCATTCGGGTTTTATATTTTTATGACATTCTTTTACGCTTTGTTTGGTTATTAGGCCGGCCTTAAATTATGGTCTAATTCCATAATTTTTTTTTGTAGTGAAACTTCTTTAGAATCGTTGTGATTTCAAATCGGATGCAACGGAAAATCGACAGGTAAGAGACACAAATACAAAATTGTGTAGGATTATATATATTCATCTCATTCTTTTGTCAATTTACTTAAGTTTTCTCTTCTATCGTGTGTGAACCGTAAACACACCTTTTTTTGTCTATAGTGATTCATAAGATTAGTGTAGAAAGACATTTTAAGAATCAGATTAAACAGGAAACATTAAACAGTTCCCTACTAATAATTGTACATATAATCTACGTATTTTCCATTAATATACGTATTAGTACATCATGTTGTATTCATGGACGTATCTACGTATTAGTAAATCCATGGAAGTATCTGCGTATTAGTACATCCATGATGTATCCATGGACGTATCTGCGTGCTAGTACATCAATGATGTATGCATCGAAATTTGGTGGTAATTTTAATGCACAGTCACTAAACTAATTTTAAGTTATCGCTATCTTCTTTAAACGGAGTAAAAGAAAGAGACAAAAAGTTAAAACGCTGACAAATTAGTCTGTGTACGACATTTCTACAGACGTTTAATCAATTCCTCATAAAACGATGATAAAATCATCACAATTTGACATGTCCGGAGTAATCTGATGGTTTTAAAATGCTGTATCTGTTTGTTTTTTTGAAGTTATACTTTTTTTGGCGCGTTAGGAAAAAATGATGAGGGTAAATTTTTACGATGCGCGCGCACACCGTCACGAAAAACCGACATGATGAAGTTAGCTATAGATAACATTTTAGTTTTTCAAAAAAAGGTACCAACAAAGTAAAAGTAAGGACATCTACGTATGTTTGCGTGAGAACTGACAACTGTATTCACAATATTTCTTTATTTCTATGGTTAGTGTCATTTTGTCTACAAGTGTAAAATAAGGCAAAAGATAAAATTTATAAAAAGATTTTTATCTTATTACGCCGAAGAAGTATAACTTCTAACGCGTGTACATAAGTACACACACATTTTTTTTTATTTATTTTTTTTTATTTTTTCTATTTGCATAGAAAAATGTAGTTTGTTCACAGCAAAATCACCACCATTTAAAGTTAATCGCAGTGAAATTGCAAAAAACTAACTTCATTGTTTGAAAAGTGCCTAAATCATATTTACACAAAAAAATCTCGATTTTCGTGGGATTCCACAATCAGATTTAGATGTTAAAACAAAGGCATCACCTCAGAAGTAGGACGCTTTTTCAAATAAAAAGAATTTTTCAAATCGGTTCAGAACCGACGAAGAAACCGATTGACATACCTACCTAAATAATAATATAGAATTAGAATAAAAAACCTCCCACTTTCCGAATCGAAATCGCAGCTACTTCAATTTTCATAATGCTTGCATATTCGAGTGAAGTATTTTTTTGTAATTATAAAACCTATGCCTTTTCTATATTTCTAACAAATTGTTAAAAAGATAACTCAAAAGTATTAAATTCAAGGAGATTCCCAATCCAAGACACATCCAATCCCATGCAACATGTATCATTAGAAAATAGGAAAAACCACTTTTTCTTTTTGTTGCCCGACCCGGGATAGATTCCCGGGGTTAGAAACCCGGGACCTCATGAAGTCAAGTCCAACACCTGTTATTTTTTAACAGCTGTCAAATTACGTGTTGTGTATTTGCTATCTCGACTGTATGGTGACTGATGGTCACTGGAGATAGTTGGCCCGGGCTCCTTTGCAGAATAAACCATCTGCCTTCCTGCCAGGCAGCTCCTAAAAGGCGATCATAGGCTTACCATCACTAACGCTCTCTCACTAGGTGGTAGACTGTAGAGTTTCGCAGCGACTTGCCCGGATTGGTACCACCGCCTTACCTATTCCTGCAGTCATATCGTCAGCGCTTGCCATTGACGTGTTCCGGTTTGAAGGATAGGGTAGCCGGCAAATGTACTTTTGCTCAAGGCCTACCATCCCCGCTTCAGATTGGCAAGGCACCATTTTTTAACATCAGAAAATTCGTTTGTTTATTTTCCTTGCAATATCATAAAAAAAATACGGAGCTCTTTGTGTGCAAGATACACTCCCACTTGGCCGATTTTAAAATAACATAATGTCAAGGCTATCCTGAGCAATAATTAACAATATAAAGGTAGCTACTCTTTATTGGTCTCTATAGACATCATAGGTATCTTAGAAATTAAAAATATTTTATTTTATAAACACTTGACATAATCATTTAAAAATAGGTTATATCCATTTAAGTTATATTTGATGAAGTTTTACAGTTTTAAAGTGGACGTCCTTCGGGACGTCAAATTACCATATAACAATACCTAAAAAAATTAAATTGAAACAAAATTTTATTCTTAAATAACGTATTTACATACTGTGTACAAAACGTGATAAAACATACTTTATTGGAATTGTACAAAATTAGTCATTTCGTAAATATCAAATGCACAGTTTTGAACGATAGAGTGTTAGAAAAAATGAATAAGTAACATACGGAGTGAGTGAAATGGGTGTATATCCATCGTCAAAATTTAACAAATTCCATACAAAGTTCTTCTCCGTCTACTTGTAGCGCAAGTCACTGTCAGACAGATTGTAGAAAAAGTACTTAGTACTCGGAATTATATTATCCACATGCTATACGAATTTCTGTTGGTCTCCTGTGACCAACAGAAATGCGATAGAGATAGCAAACACCAAACACGTCATTTGACAGCTATTTGATGTACACCTTACCCAGTGAAAAGATCACTGAAAAGATACGGGATCAGCCCCCTGATTTCATTTCCAAATACTGCTGACTCACTCTACTGTACTGACTTCTTGCGTTTTGACTTTAATAATTGGTATCTCTCTCTCAGAAAGAGAGGTCAGTACATTAGAGTAGTCAGCAATATTTGAAAATGTCATCAGGTCTTAGTTACGAGTGTGACCTCCTGTAGTTATATAGCTTCATGGAAAGAAATGAATTATATTTAATTATATAAAATACCCCTGGACATGTTAAAATTGAATCTAAGCAAAGTTAGCAAATTTTATGCTCATGTTAAGGCTGTTAATCAACGATTCTGATACATAGAAATATTTAAATAGATACCACAATAAATTTGATAAACACACAGACCCGGAAATGCAGACATCTAAATGTTCATCACACAAAAGCCCTGCCCCATCTGGAATCGACCCTAGCCTCGCGGTTGTTGCGACGGTGCCGAAAAAATTAATAATAACCAAAATTCCATTCGTTGGCGGAGTAGGTACGTAAACGCGTAACAAATTTACAAAAAAGAACAAAAACTTACAGAAAAATTGATACCCACCTCCTTTGTAGTCGCCTTTTAAAATGTATACCAAATCAAATCTAATTAGGTACCTTATTTCTACTTCACATACATTACTATTTTCATAAAAACACGCCGGTTTCAGAGGCTCTTGACACCACCTTCGATTAACACCCGGACGTCGAATGTCAAGCTAGGGCTTCCCAGGTATATACAATCATCCAAATTCGCAATGTTAATTATAAAAACTTAAAGCAGTATATTATTTTCATGTTGCCAAATGTCTATTTATAAAAGAAACTTTGTGACATACGTCATAACTCATAAGGTTATCTTTCTAAGATGGCAATTAGTATTATTGAAATAATAATATTCTTTTAATAGTTCATGGGGGCGACCATGAACTATTGATCATCAGCTTTCAACTGATTCATCCCACATAACAGAACCACCAGAGCATGCCCCATCTCTTTTTTACACCAACACTTTTTTTCAATCATACTCTTACACAACATAATTACCTAAACATTGTTAAAACTCATAATTAAAGTAAAAGTAAAGTATCTTCACGCCCATATCCCCGAAGAAATAGTCGGAGGCATAACCAGGGCACCCACGACTAGCCGAAGACATTAAGCCCTACAATGTGATAGGTGGCAAGCCTATCGCCAACCGGGCATATATCCAATCTCGAGCAAAATAATTTTATTAAAAAATTGGTGAAACCACGTTTTCTTTTTGATGCCCGACCCGGGAATCGAACTCGGGACCTCATGAAGTCAAGCCCAACACCTGCGGCGTTATTCAGTATATTTTTAGTGATGATCACTGGTTAAAGTGTACATCAAAAAGCTATCAAATTACATATTTTGTATTTTATTGTATTGCGATCTCTACTGTATTTCTGATGGTCACTAGAGAAAGCAAATACAAAACTCGCCATTCGACAGCTATTTGATATACTCTTTACCCAGAGATCATCACTAAAAAAGGTACTGAATAGCCCCCCTGGACCGCTAGACCACAAAGGCGATTAAACTCATTAAATAAAACGTTTCGTTCATCTTCAATTTCCAGTAGCCAAAACGATATCATCCTACACTATAATGTTAAACGTGATCTTGATTGACCTTAAACGATCAACACGTAGGTATTTTACATTACAATAGGTATTAATCGCCTACGACAAAATTCAAACTTACGCTCTCAAAAAATGTATTGTCGCTTCCCAGTCTTCATCTGTAAACAGTTTGAACAGATAATAATATTAAGGTAAAACTACAAAAACACAACTTCTACTTCTTTCCCCGTGTTCGTCCGGACTCCTTTGCAAAATAGACCATCTACCTTCCTGCCAGACAGCCCGTGAAAGGCAAACATAGGATTATCGTCACTATCACCGTGTCATATGACTAGTTGGTAGAGTTTCGCAGCGACTCGTCCGGACTAGTAACACCGCTTAACCAATTCCTGCCGCCATAACGTCGTTGACGTGTTCCGGTTCGGAGGATAAAGTAGCCGGTAAACTTACTTTTGCTCTAAGCCTAACATCCCGGCCGCAGATTGGCAACACAACATCCTTCGGTGTCTGTGTTGTGGATTTCTTATCTTCATGAATTCCGTCAGCTTGATTGCCTTCCAATATCATAAGAAATGGGAGTACCTCATAAATAAGCGTCATTTTTCAAGAAGCATAACAAAAACGAAATTTCACTTGAAAAAATACTTTATTCATCGCGCGTACAAGGCGTGCGAGATCTTCAAGCTACCTTACAGGTGACCTTGCTTTTTGTTACTTATCTTGCTAGACAAAAAAGTAATAAAATATTTATTTGCAAAGTATGAGTGTTACAAAGATGTTACAAAGTTATTTAAGCGTTCTAACATATTCTACCAACTTGTGGTGTGCAAATAGCTAGCTTAAACATATACCGACCGGCGCAACAAAGATCGTGAAGAACGCCATATAAAATTCAGCGTTAACATAAAAAATACAGAGCTTTTGCAGCGCCATCGTCGCCAGATGAACGTATTTTTTTATAATTAATAAACTTCGTGTTAATTATGAGTAAAATTGGTTAATTTAGGTGGTAATTAGTTTAGTTTTGTTCAGTTGAAGTGCACAGGTAAAATAATTATGAAGAAATTAGTGTACTGTGTATTTCCTCGTTGCCGCCAAATCTCACAAAATGTGCTTGAGTAAAGTGACCACCGCTTTACTCAAGACCCTGACTGTATAAAGGTACATTGACTAATGACTATTAATAAGAATTAATTAATACAGAAGACATGGTAGCATGACCTAAAGGTCTTAACCAGCCCAAATTAAACAAATAGTAATAAAAAAATACAGTGTTTGTTTTATGGAACGTAACCGTAGTGATTATATACTCTTTGGAACGTAACTAGAGGTTATGGAAAGTAGCAGCGAAATGTTACGATGAATTTCTCTCATTCGTCGATGAAGAAGTTTCACTTCAAAATGTTTTTTTTTTAAATCATGATGGGCAAATCGAATAATGTATATAAAAAATTTAGAAGTCAAGCAAATGTAGAACTTCCGCCTTTTTTAATAGTCGACTAAAAAGTTTATACCAAATTCTAATAACATACGCTAGGTACCATCATACTTCTTAGCTATGTACAGGCTGTCGTATTGATAGGGGCGCACTCATTGTAGTAGAAAAAAAGTAAAATGTACCTTGGACAGAATTTCATCAAACTTTGATATTTAAAAAAATCACATTTTTTTAAAAAAACTTGCAATTTCAAGAACGATGAAGGTTTTGCTTTTATTGAAACGTCACTTGTTAGAAATTACCTGAAATTACAATCTTGCGATTCACTGTAAAATAAAAAGAAATATTGTATAGTTATAAAATTAAAAATAAGTTTTTGGGACTTCTTTCAGGCCAGTTTCTTTAAAGTAATGTGTTGTGAAAACCATAATATAATTTAAAATTTAATTTTAGTTAAAATTTATGTCATAATCAACATTTTCCAGTGGGTTTATAAAGCTTAATAATTAATTATCACAACGATGTACCTTAGTTCAATTACACTGGGGACAAGTTAAATTTACATTATAAATTAATAATATATTATAACTGTTTAGGATAACTTTCATTGCAGGAAAATCTTTCTTGCTCATCACTAACCACGAAGTCACTTCATCGTGTATATTATGTAGTCGTGGGTAACGGCTAGTACTAATCAAAGCTATTTGTAATTAAATAGCTTTGATTTTTGAAACCCCTTATCACCTAGTGTTAGTCAGTCGCCAGGATAGGATTATTTATACAAATAACTTATGGAGACGCTAGTGAGTACTACGCCGTAAACTTATGGATCACTCATAAAATTACAGCCTAAATTTACAAGTAAATATAGCTGTAAAAAAAAACTCTGACGCTAAGTTCTCCTTCCTCGTCCTTCTTTGCGTTTATGCAATGGTTTACTCAAAGATGGAAGTCAATCAATATTATGATCTAACACTACTATACCAAAAAAAACGAAGAAGAAGAATGAAAATATACTCAGCTGATCATCAGCTGATATTTTTTGTTGTATTATTTGACGTGCGTTTGACATTAAGTCATTGAGAAATGTCAAATGACAGTTTAATATCAAAAATTCAAAACAAAATGTCACATCTGAATAAAACATTTGCGCAGATTTATCTTTTTTGAAAAAATAATTACGAAGTATGAACGGCACAGAGACTAAATAATATTAAATTAAACAGGACGCTTCTAAAATTGTGTTGTAAATAAATTTAAAATGTCCGCTAGTAAATTAGATGCAGTGTATCGAAGTATTCTGATAACCAAATTCTTTACAAAAGGTTGGGGTAAACCAGAAAACTTGCGAAGGTAAGGTTAATAAAAGTGTCTCAATATTTTCTTACAAATCTTATTTTAATATCCAAAACAGAGAAATTTTATGAAAACTTTTAATATTATTTTTATTTATTTTTAGGTTATTTGAATTTCGTAAAGTTGTATCAAACCGCGAAAAATGTTTCAAATTAGTTGAGAAAGACTATCCAGTTACTATTACTAAGGTAAAATGTGCACCTTCCTCATAATATGTAATATATTATATTATTATATTGTTTTTCAGCATAATATAAAATTACAACATGCACTTTGTTTCAATATTCTTAATTAAAACAGAAAAATAATAATTCAGTGTCATTTTTTTTTAAAATTGAACAGACTTCTGCAGCTTTTATTTGTAGCTGTAACAATACAAAATTAAGCAACTTTAATTATTATTTATTCCTACGTTTTTATAGGAACAAAACCTTGCCGACTGCAAATTAATGGAAGGATATTTTATTACACCTTTGGAAAGACACCTACCAGGAATTGTGCCAGAAATTGCTCAAAAAGCTCATTTCCAGATAATATTACCAGGACATTGGCCAGACCCTAACTGCAAACCAGTTTGCTTACATTTAGCTGGCACTGGTGATCATGTAAGAATTTTAGTATAATATTAAGAGTATTTTTTTCAGATATTACATGTTTTTGTATTGCAAATGCTCCTAACCAACTGGTTGTTGTATTTTTTTATTAGTAAAAATATTCTACCTACTGACTACAAAGATGTCACATAAGAAATGTCAACCCACCGCCTGTCTGTTGCCTAAATAAGCTTACATTTATTTACAACTATTAAACACATTTTGCAAATAAATAAATTTCATTTTATTATGTCAGCTATCTGACTGCCTTATTGGTTGAGTGGCTAGTCGCTAGAGTACATGCTTAACTGCGACTAGACATTTGTGTGATGAACATTTACATGTCTGCATTTCTGGTTCTGGGTGTTTATTAAATTTATTCTGGTATCTATTTAAGTATTTCTAATTTCTATGTCTTAGAATCGTTGACTACCACCCATAACACAAGCATATAATTTACTTATTTTTGGGGTTAGATTAAATTTGTGTAACTTATCCAAAGATATTCGAAATTTAAAATAAAATTTTACTGTAGTTAGTATTAAATATTGATTTAAAGACTCTATCATCATCATCATCATTTCAGCCATAGGACGTCCACTGCTGAACATAGGCCTCCCCCATTGACTTCCACTTCGACTGGATGGAAGCGGCCTTCATCCAACGAGACCCCGCGACCCTCATAAGGTGGTCTGTCCATCTCGTGGGTGGCCGTCCTATGCTTCGCTTGCCGGTATGTGGTCTCCACTCGAGAACTTTTCTGCCCCAATGGCCATCAGTTCTTCGCGCTAT
>NJDD01006031.1:108915-133990 GCA_002245505.1 Calephelis nemesis | reverse complement strand
AAATCGATGAAATATACTGAAAAAGTATTAAAATACTGAATCTGGTCACACTGATTTGTTTAATTCAACTGACACTTTGACACTTGACTTGATTTGACAGTTGGCACTTGACAGTTCGTCACCATAGAATTCGTCCAATTCGTCACAGACAGTTGGTTGACACTTGACAAACAGCAGGTAACAACGTTTGAATGTTGCCACATTTACATTCTATGGGATCGTACAATGCAACTCATATTCGTACATTAGACATTTGCCGATTTTCGTACGCTACGTCCTCTAGAAAAAAAAGTTTGTCAACAAGAGCAATAAGAAAATAATTTTACTTTTTCAAATTTTAAATAAAACGGTTTTTCAAATGAGCTGAGTTTCAACTTTTAGAATCAGTTTTGTTTTTAGAAAGATAAAACTTGGTAGCACATATGGGCCGCTACGTTTGTCACTATTCACTACTTAAAATAATTTAATGAAATTTGGTGGCAACGAGGAATACATTATACAATACAATACTATAAAAAATACATTATTCATGATTATTTCATTTGTGCACCTTCACTGAACAAAATTGTACAAAATGCCACCAAATTTAATAAAGTTCTGTCAATATAAAGACGAAATTTACTAGTTACAAAAAAGACTAAAACCGTCTTTTCTCTCGATTTCACAAAAACTCGATTGCTCTGCCAATAACGAACAGAATTTGATGGTACTTTTACCTACCTTACCACCTCATGTTTATTTTTTTCTTTATTGTACATACAATGTTACAAGGAAATTGAAGATTTACAGAAACATAGAAAAAGCGACCCTATCACAGAAAAATGTAGTTTTCTTGTAACAAGCCGATTACAGGAATCAACAAAACTAAATGTAGGCATGTAAACTAAACTAATATAAATGGAAAAATTAAGTGAACAAAAAAAAATTGTCCGGCGAAAGAGTGAGTATAACAAAAATAGGTATAAGGTGATTGCTACAAATCCGTTAAGGAAGTGAATCCCACAATCTAACCATATGAACAGAAAAGGAATGATAATAAAATTGTGAATAAGAGGAAGAACAACACTACGTAAGAATGTTAAAGTTCATTACTCAAAAAAATAAATCTAACATGGATATAAATTGGACAACGAGGATTATATAAATTACAAAAAAAAAGTCCCCGGGTCGGAATACTATAGTTGTTCTGTGCCCCCGGCCGTGCCTGTTTTTCTGTTCGTAATAAACTCAAAAACTACTACTACTAAACTGATTTTCAGTTTCACCGATAGTTAGAGTGATTCCAAAGAAAGGTTTGAAAAAATAATTAGTTATGGTTTTGTGTAAATTTGCTGAAATGTGACAATATTTGTTCAACACTGAAAAAAATATGCCCGTTGGAAGCTTTCACTGAAGACGCTGACAAAACTTTTGTGGAAGAATGGACATGGACACTCGCCACTTTCCGGGAAAGTGGCGAGTTATCTCAGACTCTTACTGACTAAAACCTCACGGTGTCCACCCCTTCGCCAGGTACCGGGGCTGTGGGGACGCTTTGGCACACTTGTGTGCACTCTTCGTGTCCCCTCGTGGACAGAGAGGAGTACTGAGCAGCGCACTCCCTAGTCCGTATTAGTTACACCAAGGCCCCGGCTCGACCCCAGTTACTCAGCCCCCTGGCCACGACAAGGCTCGGACCCTTTGGGGGGGAAATAAATTCATACATACTCTAAGTCCATTTTACAAGGTGTTATAACCATTTCATTATGATAATTTTATCCCTAGACTTTGATATGATTAATTTATGATAATAAATAAATATTTTTCATAGCAGCTACATTTACCTTATAGGAGTTACCATAATGGCTTTGTTAAGCAAGTTTATATGAACAGTGAAAAATTTCTTTTCACTGCGCTAAACGCCTCTAAAAAAATACCTCAAATTACATTTTCTGTTAAATCTGACACTTTTCTAAATTTCCTGCTCTTGAGATGTATTAACATAAATAAGTACTATGCCAAGAATATTTTGCTAAGTTGGTACGTATGACGTAATTCATTTTGAACTTTTTACAAAGCATGATATGGTTGTAGTTTATGAAAGTTAATGTAGGTCTACCATCTCCAGGCCATGGTTGTCTTTTACCATCAGGAGACTCGTGTGCTTTTGCGCTGACCTCTCACTTGAAAAACCAAATTCCCAATTTTGACAGGTTAGAAATCAACATTTGTTTTAAATTTCTGCTTGAAGTAAGTTTACAGTTAAATAGGTACCATTCCAGAATACAAACTTTTGCCACACTTATATGCACGTTACCAAAAAAATTAGCAAAACGATAGGTAGGTACCAACTCAAGTAGCTTATACATGTTTTCGATGTACAACGTACCTACCTACAAAGAGTATTTATATTCGTTGGTACAGTTTACCGAACTAGTTGGAGGGATGCAAAATATAGATAGTAAAGGGCTTACATAATAAACATTTTTTCCTATGACTGTACTTACAGGAAAAAATGAGTTTCTTTTTAAAATGCAAAATACCTCATTACGTATCGCATAACGAAGATTTGTATTCAAAACGAATCTTCAAAGGATAATGAAAATCATAAATTTAATTGAGCAGGGACAATGTTCCTAATATGTTTATAGGGCCGCTTTTATGTTTATTGTCTCATTATTTTTATCTTTTATTATTGTATGAGGAGTTTCAAAAATAGAGCACAACAGCCATTTTGGCATGTCCCCACAAATCATATATTTTTTATTTCAAGTAGTTATAATTAATCAAGTTGATTTATTTTGTAGTTAGTAAACAAACTTTCATACTTTTTCATTATTATAAATTCAAATTATTTAAAATAACCACTTTTTTGTAAAAAAATATTTATTAAAGTGAATCCTCATTTTTGTGTATGTCCCCAGGTCGGATGACACACTTCTTCAAATTATTCTGCTCTTAGTCTAGGTTTTCCCTTGACTTATTTTGTTATTTATGTAAAACTAGCGACCCGCCCCGGCTTCGCACGGGTGCAATGCTGATGCAATGTACCTAAGCGGAAAAAATGTAATTATTTGCGACATCACATTAGAAACCTCAAA
Source organism: Calephelis nemesis (assembly GCA_002245505.1). NCBI lineage: Eukaryota > Metazoa > Arthropoda > Insecta > Lepidoptera > Riodinidae > Calephelis > Calephelis nemesis. Next base: position 130,910 of record NJDD01006031.1, on the reverse strand, counting down.
AATAACAGTATTTGTCCACTATTTAATGGATGATATTATACATAAAAACCTTCCTCAATCAAAATCCGTTGCGTAGTTTTAAAGATTTAAGCGTTCATAGGGACATACAACATGACACATGACAGAAAAAGCGACTTTGTTTTATACTATGTAGTGATGAAAATTATTTAACAGCTTCTTGGGTCCAGTTTTGCTAAATACTTAAACATTTTTAAAAAATGATTTAATGTTGCTTGTCCCCGAAGTTTTGGAATTCCGGAAATTTCGATTTTGTTACCACAGATTTAAATAGATTAACTACCAAACAGTTTTAGTTGTTATTAAAAAAAATTACAACGTCGACAGTAAATGACGGCTATTTAAAAAACTTACATTAACTTTGGCGGTCTTCTTTCGGCGGTATGCGAAGGTTTGTGCAACCGGCTGAACCGAAGAAAAAATTATGGTCAGGTTTGTTATTCTAGTATATCTTACTATAGAACACGTTTTTCTAAATGAATATCATACGAGTATTTGTAATTTTCAGACGAATCTTAAAATGTTTAATTTTATTTATTTAGAATTGAAATTGAATTGTTACATTTTTTCGAATGAAAGTAGGTCTCAATATGTTACTTCCGTTTTCTTACTACATTTACCGTAACATATAGACGGACTGACAAAGTAACAAAACCGACAGCATAAAGCTTGGTCTATATTATATGATAACGATAATTTAAACTTTGAAGAATTATTACTGTACTCTGTGATTTAAACACAGTTTATGAAAACGATAGGTCAAAAAACCCCAGGGCCGGCACAATAATTTTGTTTATTAGATTTTTAAAGATATTTAAAAATAATATTTAATAGTATTACTGCCTGCTCTCTATCTGGTGGCTAACATTCTTTATTAGCTAAGGTAGTTTTGTAGGCATTCTTATTAAAATTTGTATTTATTCCATAACCCCAGGTCCCTCATGGGGTAAACAGATAGCAACAAGTGCCAAGTATCACGGTTTAAATAAACCTGTCTTGCTTCATCCACATTAATTACCCTTTTCATAAAAAAACCCACCGATATTGGAGACTCTTATAAAGCATACGTAGGACATGCTCCAGAGAAGAGTTTTGAAGAATTTTCCTGCAAAGTTTGAGACAGAAGAGCAACTTTTTTTGCATTTTAGCCGGACCTTGAACGATATAACGCAGCAAGACTTAGATAACTAAATCCAAAGTATGAAAAATCGCTACAGGACCCTTATAAATGTCATGGGTGGGTTTACAGACTACTTATTTATCACATAAATGTTTAAAGTTCCTTATTTTTCACAGTTTCTTGAAAAAAACATTCATTGTTAGTTTTACCATTACTTTACGTTTTTTTATTTCAATCTAAAATTGTTACATAAAAAACGCAAAACAATAAGTTTAAAGAGGTTTTATAAAAGTATGTACATGTTGGATGTTATCGTCAATAAATTTTGAGATAATTAAGTAAATTAAAAATATCACTAGACAGTCTTGATATGTTTATTTACCAGAAATATTCGATACTAGGTACTCATAAAAAAATGTTTGATTATAATTACATCTTTGTAAACTATGCCTTACGATTTTGTTACCGTCCGTTTTGTTACTGTCCCCTAAAAAATTTGCTAAAAATCAGATATATTTGGCCCTTATCCACTAAATGTTTAAAGTAAAACTGCATTTATTCAAATGATAACACATTTATGATTAGCTGATTTAGTTCTTGAAAGGCTAACAATAATATTTCATTTGTAACATGAAAAACAAATGTTGTTTTTGGACATTTCGTAACAAACCTGAACAAAATTTCATCTTTTTGAGGGTTTCATTAATTTTATAAGCTTAATTTTATTAAATACAGATAGCAAAAGACCATATTGTTCCTAAATATATTTTGGATTTCGAAAACCTATCATAGTTTCATTTACTTTGGATATTGAATATAGTAACAAAACTGACAAATTTATCACACTTGTAGTCTTATTTTATATTTTTTTCCATTAATTAATACAAATAATCAAAAACAAAGTAATATTTCTAAATCAAGAAAAGATTTGTTTTCAAATCCCATTAAAAATATTACGATACATGGATGTGAAATTTTAAAGCATATTTTTCATGAATGTTGTGCTTAATTTTTGAAACTGCTCGTATGAAACAAAGATTATGTTACGGTTTTGTGTTGAATTCCAGTACTTATAGTTTTAGACGTTTTTTGCACAGTCCTTAGAGTGTCAGCCAATACCATGACATCAGTCGCGGTTGCCGTTACAACATTCGTTAATTAGTTAAAAATATAGACTTTATGCAAACACCAGCCACCTTCTTACCCGTTTGGTTACCGGTTATTCATAGAAGTAGCTAGAAAAAATACACCAAAACCTACCGTGTATAGGACGTCTTACGATTTACTGTTAATAAGTAACTAAAAACTAAAAATAATAAATAAGAAAATCTAATAAACGAGAAGTGATACTTTGCCCTAGTGCGTCTTTCGATAAACACCAACATTCAGACCTTCAAACTAGCTCATCCTCCACCCTCATATTGGATTCCATATATTAAATTCCAAGTATTAGTCCCCAGGGGCGTACCACCTGCATTTGTGGTGGAGACCAATCCCGCCCTGGTGTTTCTAATGTAGAATCCACGGATTCTAAGCAGGGAACACTAGGTGGATCCACGTACTATGAGGGGGACGGGGGGATTTGCACGTAAATATAATTGAATGTACCTACTAGGGTTCCGAAACATCTTCTATTTTCTGTGTACATTTTTTTAAATTTTTTTTTTGGTTTCCGAAGACCGTTTTCATCTCCACGGAATTATTGGTATAAAAAGTTTTACCTGCGTTTTTTAAGGTGAGCACATGCTAGACATTATTTATCCGAGCGATTTGTTCATGGAATATCAACCTAGGTCTCTCCGGGTACCTACATCCATCCACATTCGCATTGTATATCTCCTTTGTCAATTTTTCATCTGTCATTCTTTCTACATGTCCGAACCAGCGGAGCATGCCAATCCTCATTTTAACACCAACACTTTCTTTAAATTGTTTAATTACATAAAAAAATTGATATTAAATAAAAAAATTAATTAATTAATAAATAATAAATATTCCTGGACAAGATACACAAATTGAACCTCATCCCAAAGTAATCAAATTATATGCTTATATTATGGGTATTAATGTATTAATCAGCGGTATTAATACATAGAAATACTTATATATATACCAGGATATATTTAATAAATACCCAGACCCGGAAATGCAGACATCTAAATGTTCATCACACAAATTCCTGCCGCCATCGGGAATAGAACCCGTGCCTCGCGGTTGGTCGATATAGCTAGGCTCGTACGCTAGCCACTCTACCAAAGAGACATTAATTTATCATGCATCACTGCAAATAATTTGAACTTCTGTATAATCTTAAATCTTAGCAATTATTTAAGAAATTTTGAGCTTGAATTTTAGTGATATATATCAGTTTTTTGTCGCTACGTTGTGTTTTTTTTCTATAGAGTAAAATAATTACCGTCTTCTTCTGAACGGCGTGTTGCGAAAAAGACACATTTTGTACCTCAAAAAATCGTAAGCTTTAGGCTAAAATTCGTATCTAAAAAAAACCCTTTTTAGGACTCGGACCACCTATATAATATTATACACTATCATAATAATTCATTCATTCGCAGTCATTAATTTTTTTTAATTATTTTACATTGCATGTATATTATTTTAAGACAGTGATAATGTACCTCACAGTTATGCAAAATGCGGATTTTTTTTGAAAAAATAGGCAAAAAAACAAGGGATTCACCTGATGGAAAGTGATCTCCTCCGTCCATAACCAGCTGCAACAGTACGCATTATTCTTAACCCTATTGTCAAAACCAGACATCTCTACCTGTATTTTGTTTTCATGCTTTTTTGAAAATAACGATCGGTCTTGAACGATGAATCCTGAAAATAGATACCTACTTTTTTTATGACATTGGAAGGCACTAACAGTACACAGAAAAACTACTCTATCCTGAAATAAATTAGCTGAATTATAAATTATTATAATAATATATCATTAATATTACATATATTATTATTTTATTGAAGCTACAGCGCCGGTAGCTTAAAATAGATATAGTTTATTTCACTTACTAAAGAACCCTAAAATTTCATCATCATTAAATCTACAATACTACAGCCAAGTGAGCAGTATTTGTCATCATCTCATTCAGTTAGAGGCAACGACCACCATAAATTGTGTCAAAAGTTTGTGCTAACATCATATTTTACAATTGTAAAACTATTACTTAAGTGTACGAATATTCATGTGATAACTAAACATTCACGAAAAAGGACATTTTTTCGTAAATATTGAAAATATGTTTTCCAAAAATTCGTTTAATGATACTTTCGGTGATATAAATTCGACTCACCTATTTTTTGAAGATAAGGATTTGGACCTGCTACCTGAATTTAAAGTCAGTTTGTGCCTTATTGGGATTCTAATTTTTTTGAGTAATCTGCCAGTTGTGATATCGAGTGGTCTTATTTTGAAAAAGGGTGAGTTTTTTACACATTCTCCGCTTCCAAAGGAACCCCACAAACGAGTTAAAAGTAGCTTTTGTCCATAACTTTAAATTTGTAAACACTGCAAAAATATTTCCTTTTGTCCGTTCTTAATCTACTACTAATCTACTCTTCTACACAGAAGACACAATTATATCAAATATAGAGGACTAGCAGTTTCATGCAGCTTCGCCTGCGTAACTTGGCTTCTACTATACCAATAATGTAGCTTTCGAATGGTGAAAGAATTTTTAAAATCGGTCCAGTAGTTTTTGAGCCTATTCATTACAACCAAACAAACAAAGTTTTCCTCTTTATTATATAAGTGTGACTAGTATGATGAACCTCCACTTTTTTTATTATATTGGAAGGCAAACAATCAGACGGATTTCCTGATGGTAAGAAATTCACGACGCCTAGTGACACCAAAGGTGGTAATGGTGCGTTGCCAACCTGAGGCCAGGATTTAGGTCTCGAGCAAAAGTAAGTTTACCGGCTACCTTACCCTCCAAACCGGAACACGTTATGACGTTATGGCGGCAGGAATAGATAAGGCTACTTTTTTATTCCAAAATACATCCGTTCCTTCGTAACCGATTTTAATTTAGCTTACGTGAAACGTCCATCTTTAAACAAAGAACACATCTGCAGTTATAGAGATTGATAGGGAAAAACTCGGATTAGGTTGTGTATCAAGTGGTTTTTATAAGATCTGTTTGAGTTTTGGCGCCATCGAGAGAAAAGATGGTCGAAGTTTTTCATAATTATTGAATTTCGTGTTGATATTGAGTGGAATTAGTCAATTTTGGTGGCATTTTGTAGAATTTTGTTCAGTGAAAGTGCACAAATGAAATGATCATGAAGAAATTAGCGTATCGTGTATTTCCTCGTTGCCGCCAAATCTCCTTACAAGAGCTTGTGTAATGAGGCCGCCGCTTTACCCAAGAGACTGACATGACTTACTAACGACTTGTGACTGATGACTACCTAATTACACCTAATTGATATTAAATTTGATGCAAACTTCTACTTGGTGAATGGCAAAATACTAACGTGAAGGCCAAAACTAAAAGAAAGAAGATCTGTTTTTTCTTCACGGTACTTTACGGGCGAGCGGCATACTCAGCCCGAGAGACCGAAACTTGGCTTGGTGTTGCGTCGTGGTTGCGTTCCGGTTACTGGGTTGTCAAATCTATACTAATACTAGCTGTTCCCGCGAACTTTGTTCCGCCCGTTCAGTTTGTATGAGAAAAATTAAAATGTTGTTTTTCCCAGTTTCCTCACAATTGAACAGGATAAAAAGTATCCTATGTCCTTCTTCCGGTTTTTAGTTACCTCCATACCAATTTTCAGCCTAATCGGTGTAGCCGTTCTTGAGTTATAAATAGTGTAACTAACACCACTTTCTTTTATATATATAGATTAGGAAGAGGAAAAGTTTTATGTTTTGTTTGCTTGTTTGAAATGGCTCCGGAACTACTGATATCCCTGAGTGACATAGGCTATGTTTCATCAAAATCGGTGCAGTGGAAGCCAAGTTACGCAGGCGAAGCTGCGCGAAACTGCTATCTTCAATAAGCATGGTAAAGCCAGACAAACTTGTTTTACCTGTTAGAAAATAGACAAAACTGTTTTTTTAACAAGGTCTATATTTTTTAGCATTGGTGATTGGATAGACAAAATTGTTTTTCCAAAAAAGGACTGACATAGTACTACAACCTACACGTCAGACAGCGTAGACAAAGTACACACAATTTGCAATGCACAAATCTCAATCGATAAGCTTAATAATAATTAAGTCTGAAATGACCTCTTTACCTAAGACTCTGAATTGACTGATTATGACGACTTATGACGTAGTTTGAATAATTGCGCCTAATTTTGTGAAATCGGGCTGTGAAACACTTGGAACTTATTTGCTTATTCTTATACATAATATATAGTATAGCTTTCTTCCTTTTCTAATTTGTTTTCTTAAAAGCTGTATACTTTCTTTTTGGGTATTCGCAAAATCCCTCTTAAAGCGTGGTTACAATAGTTAAAAAATTAAAACTTTTATGGGCAGATACAAAAAAAACATTACGGAACATAAAGTTTCTTCAAATTAGTGATTCTACCAATCACTATGCTTTATTTTAATAAAAAAATATTCACCCTCGAAAATAGATGACATACGTCCCCAGCCACTTCGTATTTCGAAATAAAGATAGGATAGATTTTTGTAGTTTTACTGCCCTTAAAGTAGATATTTTATCTCAAGTTATTTTTGGCGTTTGTAAAAGATTATGCAATCACTTGAACTTTTTACATCGTGTTAGGTATTTCTGTACCTAAGCATAATAATTACTATGAATGTGTATCTACACTATACATTTGTTACCGTATAGACGACGATCAAGTTTTTATCTATACACATTATACCATGGGAATTTCCCGATAAAATATTTTAATATAACATTAAAGCATTTTTAAAAATTTGACAAGACAAATTGTGATCAAAATTTACACATAATACAGAAAGTTTTGTTAAATATTGTAAAAACGTTCACTTAAGAAATTGTATAACGTTACAGCGTATTTAACAGAATATTAATTTGATGTTTATTTGCATATTAGCTATCCACCCCTTTAGTTTGTATAGGAAAAAATAAAGTATTGTTTTACCCATTTTCCCTGCAATTTTCCCTGTTTTTCTCTTCACAAGAACATTTTTCTCACAATAGCTAACACAACAGTAAAAGAATTAGCCAAATCGGTCAGTAGTTCGGAAGTTATGCGCTTAGCAACACCTTGAGCCATTCATTTTTAGGGTTCCGTACCCAAAGGGTAAAAACGGAACCCTATTACTAAGCCTCTGCTGTCTGTCTGTCTCCAGGCTGTATCTCACAAACCGTGATAGCCAGAAACCTAAAATTTTCACAAATTATGTATTTCCGTTATTTCCGCTATAACAACAAATACTAAAAATTAAAAAACGCACCCCTACTATAAACATAATTTTTAAGCAATTTTTACTCGATCTTAATAAACAGGTAGAAATTACAATATTTATGAGTATATATTTAGAAATATATTAACTATAAAAATAAAAACCTAATTTAATACATAAAAATTCAGAAAATGAAAATAATCCGTTCATCTAAACGCGGTGCGAGCGCCGTGCCTTGGTGCAGTGGTGGCGCGGGCGTTTTGGTTACTAAGCAACGGCCGCCCGGTAACGGGGTAGGCAACATCACGGAACGAGCCATAGCCGCGCGTATTAGCACGAGCATCGTCATGCTGCTAGAATGTGTATCGAAAACCTACCTACAAGTTCGCAATTTACTAATTGATGATAGTACGGAACCCTTCATGCGCGAATCCGACCGCACCGCATAGAAGATGAATGTTACACATTACAAATTCTCTCTTGCGCCCAGCGCCTAGCGCCGAGCGTCGAGCCACTACTCCTCCATCAAGTCCACCCAGTAACCAGAACGCAGTACCAAGTCAAGGTACGGTCTCCCAGAAGACAGCCCTTGTTACTGGCTTTGTAGGGAACAGTCCAATCCCTCTAAATATTGATGTCTCAGACTGAGCACTCTGCTCGGTCCACAAAGCCCTGTGAGTTTGTAAAATCGCGAGTTTGCCAACACATTAGTCATTCCAAAAAAAATTATAAATGTTTAGGATTTAAACACTTTCACTCAGTAGAAACATTAGTCACCTGTTTTAACCTATTTAGAAAAATGGAGAAGGTTATATGTTCGACTCCTGTATGTGAATAAATGTTTCCGTGATTTCTAAACCGATTTTAAAACTTCTTTTTTGAAGTTATACTTCTTTTGGCGCGATTGGGAAAAATGATGCGCGATTTTGACGATGCGCGCGCACACTGACAAGCAAATGTGACAGTCAAAAGCAACACTCTGAAATTAATTGCGAACCTTTTCCTGAAGTTAGTTGCGAACTTTTTTATTTTAATTATGTTTTATGATTTTTAATTGTTGTTGCATGCTATTTACCTATGTACATTTATGTATCTATGCGTTGTGTTAATATTTAGTATTTTTGGATTGTTACGCCAAAGAAGTATAACTTCTTACCTACGTGCGTACATGAGTACACACACTGTTTTTTTTTTTATTTGAAAGAACATATTTACAAGATGGTACCCTTGATACCAAATCTGAATGTAATGATGGGATCCCAGGCAAAACGGGTGAAATTGAACTTATTTTTGTGTAAATAGATGATTTAAGTAGGTAGGAAATCATCTCTGGGGCGATTTTTTTTCTTTCTATAACATTCATAGAAACTGAACCCAAGAACAGTGCAAATGCTGAAATGGTCATCGCATCACGCTAAAACGTATGGACCAATTTTATTATTATCTTTTTACGTTGTCACGAGAAGGCACACCAAAATATGGTAGAATATGTTGATATACTTAAATATTTTTGTAACATCTCATTTACACACATATTCCGCAAATAAATAATTTCTTTCTTAAAAAACGATAAACTAAGAAATTTGCAGAGAAAATAGGAAAAAAAAAATCAAATCCATACAAACTATTAGTAGCTGCTACAATAACGTCAAGCGATACGAAGTTCGCCGGGTTAGTTTGTTTTTAATAACTTTGGTAGGAAAAAGCCGTGACGAAAATAATAATGAAATAATTAATGTTAAATCCTTATGGTTAAATCAGAATCCTCCTTTACTTTATTTATTTTTAGATTTGTTTATTGATTTCCAAAGAGCCATTGTCATCGTTTGTTTTTTTTTCATTTATTGGAATTTATGAAAAATACATTGATTAGTAGGTACACGTTTTATACATGTTCATTTATATTTTTCAAAAGCCCTAAGTTTGTATTAAGTATTCCAGAATAACATGTTTTTTCTGAAAGATTCGAAGTTACATAAAAACAAAATAGGTATGTGTATCTTTCACCATTTTCATCCCTAACCTGTATCAAACCAAAAAAATAATCAATGACATCATACTATTCATTTTTAAATTATAACCCAATTTATATTTTGACTTTTATCTCTCTTCCACGGGCACCAGTTTAATAAGTGGGATAAAAAGTTTTCTAAAGCATTGTTTGGAACATGATATACCTACCTATCTACCAGCGAAATTTCGTTACGAGCGATCGGTGTACTAGATTCGACTGAACTGGCCAACAGAAAGACAGACTGAAAATATATTTGTGTTAGGTATACAAATGATAAAAATGTGTTGTGCTGCCAATTCTAAATCATCTAGGCTAGGTACTACTTGTTTTTAGACAGACAGCATTCACTCTTCTCATTAATTATATTTAATGTACCTACTTATAAGTTTTAATAGCAGGCAATTCGTAACGTTGATGTTTGATATCTTAACAAAAAATTAAATTCCTTTAGATTTGAATTTTGGAGTTGTAATTTATGTCTAGAAGTTTATCTGATCGCAAATGAAACTGTCTCACAAAAACTTGTACCGTCGAAAAACCTGAAAAGCAATATATGTATAATAACCCTTTTATATAATCAACTAGAGGTCGCCCGCGCGTTGGTAGAAATTCGACCATAATAAATCATCTTCATTTCGCAAGACCAACTACTTTATTTTCAAACTTTTTAGTGCGCCATCTGTGATCTTTTATCGTTATCATCAATATATTTGTTTGTAAGTGTCAAAAGCATGGTAGTGTGGGTTATGTTTTATTTATTAATTTAATACGTACCAATAAGGTTATTTTTAATTTATCGCTGGAAATTTTAAGTTGTATTGTTAAATTGACTTGGTTATTTCTTTTTGCATTTCTTTCATGATTTTAGCCTCAACTCCAAATTACTTATGTGCGTTACTATAATTGAAGAACTTCGTTAAGATGGTTTATTAACAAGTATTATTATTTACTGTTTTTCAGTTTTTGTGATCATTAAATTTTTGTTTACAATAATTTTTAATATTTAAAATTTTGTTGATTATAATAATGTTCCTATTCTTAGAGATATAAATAAATTTTGTTTTCCACGTTGCCATAACACCAACTACAAGGAACTAGAATTGCACATACAATTCAACATTAAATCAATGACTCAACAAAAAACAAACTCCTATTTCCATTGCTAGAAGACGCGTTATGTTGCGGAAATCCATACCAAAATCTAAATCTTATTTAGTTTGCAATTTCCCGCCCAAAATAATATATACGTATTATATCACGACAAAACAGAAAAGATCGTGTGTAATTAATGGATTGGACTCACATGTTTTGTTTTTTTTAAATTAAAATAATCTCCCTTTTGGGGATATTTTAATCTAAGAAGAAAGGAATTGCCAAAAGCTTGCCACTTTGTAAAAAAATATGTGCAGATACGTGGTCCGACATAAAATACGAAATTGGAGGTGTTTTCTCCGTTTTTTTTTTGCGGTTTAAATTGCTTTTGCGTATTGGTAGTAAATTATTGCACTTTACTTTAAAATTAAATTTTAGGAACACACTATTTAGTACTTACAACATTTCAGAATCAGTCACGCGCTTGTTGTCGGTGCGAGCACACACGTACAATATACGACACTCCGCTATCGGTATTTATTGTTTTTTACGAATACCCTCATTTCGAATGTAATGAGTGATGATCAAATGTGTACGGTGGCACTTAGCGGGCCACCCATATTCTACGATAACATTATTAAACATCCGATACTAAGTGAGCAACAACTCAACGATGAATTGGAGTGGGACGATAGTATAGAAGCGGAAACTGGTCGTGCAGAGAAGCGAAAAGATCGATCTGAATCTAGTGAGGAACAAGAAGGCGAATTGGGATTTGAGACAGTGCAGAGAAGAAGGAAAAAAAAAATATTAGGATGCATTCTAAAGAGGTGGGATTCAACAATAACTTTGAGGAGGAAATGGAGGAAAAGATTGAGGTATGTGTAACTTCTAAAGAAATTTTGCCACAACAGATGGCCTTAGCTAAACTTCTTAAGTCTGAAAATATACAGAATGTTCTAAGAATTAAATACAAAAATCCTTTTAGAGTTTTAATCCAATTCAAAAATAAGACAGATGCCAAGCAATTAATGTCTAATAAATAATTTCAAAAGCTAGACTACCGCTGTCAATTAACGCAACATCTCAATCTGACTTATGGAATTGTAAAACAAGTTGATTTGGATATAAATGAGGAAGAAAAATTTCGACTGCGAATTTGATATAATTTCAGCTAAAAGGCTAAAACGAGTCACAAATGACGGTATATGGGAACCAAGTAAAAGTGTACGTTTTTTGAGGCTAATAGAGTACCATCATTTGTTTACGGGTATGGATGTAGGTTTCAAGTAAGAAAATACGTTTTTCCAGTTTCGCATTGTTCCAAGTGCTGGAAATACGGCCATTATCACGTGCATGTCCTGCAAAAAATCTAGTTTGTCCGAAGTGTAGCGCATATCATGAAAATTGCGAGATAAAAGAATTTATTTGCGTTAATTGTCGAGGAGCCCATATGGCGTTAGATAAATTATGTCCGGTATTTAAGAAAGAAAAAATGGTTCGGGAAATAATGTCACAAGATAATTGCACCTACAGAAAAGCCTTGGCTACATATTTTAAAAAATTAGAAGAAGACAAAATAAGAGAGTCAGAGATAGAAAATATAATCACGTGTCAACTTGAGGAAAACCAACAGAGTTTATGTAGAGATACTTCTACTTCCTATAGAGATGCCCTGCTCTCTCAAGTAGATATTTGTAGACAATCATCGCCAGTCTTACCCGTCACCAATGTAAAATTTAAACAGAAAAACATAAACAGAGCAAAAAAGAATAAGACAAAGGAACAGTATCAAGTAGACTTTAATGAGCAAGAGGAGAGTGCCTCGGAAATGACTGAGATGCCTAAAGAGAAATCAAAAAGACGAAGTGAGCTGATTACAATTTTACATAAAATTAAAAACATTTTCTTAAGTAACAGCAGTTTTTAGGAGAAGATATATAGTGCATTTAAAGTAATAGTTGAAGAAATTAAAGAATTTATAGTAAATTATGTTAAAAGTTGAAATGTTGTAGATAGACTTTTGGGTATCCTCTCCCATGGATAGAACAACCAATAATGATACCTACGTTGTTAATATTCTACAGTGGAATGCACAAAGTGTTAAACCTAAACAAACTGATTTAGATTTATTATTGAACCGTGAAAACATTCACTTAGCCTTATTGAGTGAGACTTGGTTAGAATCCGAGACATCTCTACGATTCCCTGGGTACAATGTCTACAGAAAAGATAGACGCGACTCATATGGTGGCGTAGCCATTGTAGTTCATAAATCTAAAAGAAGTAGGATTTGCCCACTTCACCTTAATAATACAGGTATGGAATTCATCTACATAAAGATACTAAACTGCAAAAATCTGAATAACGTTGTATCTTTATACTGTCCATCATCAGTACATACAACTGACTCCGATTGGCATGAACTGTTTTTTTAAATTCTCTGAAAAAACTATTATAGCTGGTGATTTTAATGCACACCATACAAATTGGTCTTTTAAAAATGATTTGAGGGGATTGTATTTATTAGATGCCTCTTCGGAACATCAGTTTGTATCTCTAAATGATGGTTCAACAACTATAATTAGAATGGTTAACAATGTTATTCAAACAAGTTCCCCAGATGTATCTTTTGCCACTGTTGATTTAGCCATACATTGCAAATGGAAGGTACTTCAAGAAAGTTTAGGTAGCGATCATTTGATGATTAAATTATCACTAAACTACACTGATAATACCCAATTCACTTAAAAACGAAATTTTAAGAAAGCAGATTGGTCTAAATATAGAAATCACCTTATTAAGTCATTTTCCGAACCTCCAGATTTTAATCACATACAGGAAAAATATGACTACTTTGTACAAGAAATTAATTTTGCTGCTGTTAAAAGTATACCATTATTTAAGACGTGTGTGAATCCATGTTGTAGTTTCCGTCCCAAGACATATTGGAGCCCACTTTTGTCAAAACTAGTTGCAGAACGTAGGCTAGCACTATCACAATTTAGACGAAATCCAAACCCCCAAAATTTCGATAACTTAAAACAAAAAATCACTGTTACTAAACGAGAAATACGAAAAGCTAAATTTATCCATTGGAAATCATTTTGTAACAGTAGAGGGACTATTTGTAACCCGTCAGTAATGTGGCGTCAAATGCGTTGGGTCAAAGGTTACAGAGATACTACAGCAGACATAGGTAAGTAAGAAAAAGAAAAACTATTACACTCTGTCACTCCAGACTCGGTGTCCCCTTTACCTCTACCACTTAACTCGACAAATAATTTACTTGAAAGCGTATTCTCTGAACAAGAACTCTATGTCTGTTTAAAAAAGAAAACAAGAGATACCTCTCCCGGTCTGGATGGAGTTACATACTCTTTATTGTTAAATTTACCCTTTGTAGCAAAGCAATTCTTATTGAATCTATACAGCAATATCTATTCATCATCCTACGTACCTAGTCAATGGCGTAAAATATTAATAATTCCAATTGCTAAAAGAGGACCCAATATGGCAGAGTCGTCGATTAGTTGAGACCCATTTCATTATTATCTTGTATTTGCAAAGTTTTTCACGATTTAATTAGTAAAAGATTGGAATGGTATGTCGAAAACAAAAAACTATTAACATTAGCGTGTTTTTTGGACATTGACAACGCTTATAACAATATTACGGTAGAAGAAGTTGTCAGAACTCTTGATGACATTGATGTCGGTAAATTAATATGTAATTATTTGTATAACTTTGTAAAAGAAAGACATTTATTTATAAAAACTGATAGAGATAATGGCTTGGATTTATGCAGATGGACTAACAAAGGCATTGCTCAAGGAGATCCAATCTCTCCTTTGCTCTTCAATATTGTGACAAGAAAAATTTGTTTTTTAGTTCAAAATACATACATATCACAGTACGCAGATGATTTCGTCCTCTACACATCTAATAATAATTTGTCTAAAGGTTTTACCAACTTACAAATTTCTGTAGATATTGTCATTGACTGTCTTAACAAAATGGGTTTAACACTTTCTAATAGTAAGTCAAAATGTGTTATTTTTAGCAGAGGGCACAAAAAATGTTCCCAAGAATTAGGTATAAAAATTGAGGGACAAAATCTTGAAATTGTACGTGAAATAAAGTATCTAGGTATTTGGCTTGATCATACATTGAGATGGAGCAGACATATAAATGAGCTGTGCATAAAAACTCAAAAAATTTTAAATATTCTGAAAGTACTAGCTAGTTCAGAATTGGGAATTCACCCTAAACATATTCGAAATTTGTATATATCACTTATTCGCAGCCGCATTGATTATAGCTGTTTTTTATATGACAATAGTGCTAATTCGCATATCTATAAATTGGAAAAAAATCAAAATCAAGGACTACGCATAATTGGTAGTTTCATTAAAACAACTCCAATCCATGTTATGGAAGCTGAATTATGTTTGTTCCCTCTGGCAATATTTAGCCTACAAGTATTGTTTAAAGTCTCAGTCATGGTCTAATAACTTTACATCAAAGTTATTGGATGACTTGAGTTCCTTAATGGGGAACAGCTACTGGTCAAGGAAAAAGAAGCCTCTATTGGCATCAGTATACTTGCAGACTAAACATCAGAAAGTCTATAGCTCTCCTATTCTCGACATGTTCAGTCTATCCACTTGGATGTCTAATTTTTCTATCAAAGATGTCATTTGTTGTGACTTGGAAAACCTTAAGAGGACTAAAAATCGGTATGATAAGACTGTTTTGAGATTTACTACATTAGATGACATCAAAAACAAATACGAGGGATGGCATACGATTTTTTGTGATGGATCAAAGAAAAACAGTATATCTGGTTCTGCATGTTTTGACCCTCATATGAACAAAAAAAGCTACTTTAAAATAACTGAGCCAATATCTATTATGTCCGTGGAGCTGTATGCAATATTCGAATCTCTATTACACATAGAATCCATCACAAAAAATCGTGTAGTAATTTTTACTGACAGTAAAAGTTCCCTTCAGCATTTAGCTCGATGTGCCTCGGGTTACCGAGCCACACCGATAGCCTACCAGATTGTCAACAAAATTCATAATTTAAGAATGCTTAACAAACACATAAAATTACAGTGGATACCTGGACATGTCGGTTTAGTAGGCAACTAGGAGGCTGATCGCTTGGCCAAGCTTGCTATATTAGATGGAAACGAAAACTTAAACATCTATCCGGATTATTCTGAAATAATGGTAGTTTTTAAAAAGAAATGTCATTTGAACTGGAAGGAATATTTTGATGTTCGCGCACGCGAAAAGGGCATATGGTACAAAGTAGTTCAAGCGGAGCCTCCTCGCGTCCCTTGGATTAATAATAACACTACCTATAACACTAGATTGGAATGTATTACTGCTTTCAGACTTAGATCCGGTCATATTCCACTAAATAAGTTTAAACATTTAATGAAGATTTCACATTCTCCTAATTGTGAACTATGTAATAAAATAGAAGATGTATATTACATACTGGTGGAATGTGAGCGAAACAGGGCTGAGAGAATAAAGTTAATAAGATCTTTGAATTTAAATTATTTAGATGTAGGCTACTTCTTAACAATCCTTGCAGAACCTGCTTCAAATGCAGCGTTTATGTTGATTAAATTTTACTTGAATAGTTTGATAGATTAAATTTTACACAATTGTTTTCTTACTAAATGTAAAGTTAAGTTATGATGGGACTGACATGTTCAAATGAATAAAAGCCCCAAAAAAAAATAATAAAGAATAAAAAAAAAACATTTCAGAATCAGAGTCTGAAAACCATTTGACCACCGTCAGCGCCTATTCCCAAAGGAGCTTGTCTTCCAAATACTCTGGTACTTCATTCCATTGCATTGAAGCCTTTGACCTGAGAATTCACGGTGGAAATTATTTACTTAAACTTGTAATAATGTTTACTTTATTATCGCATACTTGCTATGTTAATTTTAGGAATATTTGAATGTTTAGTATATAATTAGTAAATTAAACGTGTGAGAAGTATTTATTAGCCTATGTCATCTGGTTTTTACTAAAAATTTACTGTATTTTTATGGGACAAGATACTCGTAGCATATAAACTCTCAGGATGTTAGAGACAATCGTGGCGTAGATGCAGTTCCCCCGTGTTGGTTCGGGCTTCTTTGCAGAATAGACCTGCCTTCCTGCCAGTCAGCTCGTAAAAGGCGAGCATAAGTTTACCGTCACTAACATCGTGACATCTGACTAGGCGGTAGAGTTTCGCAGCGACTCGCCCGGATTGGTACCACCGCCTTACCTATTCCTGTCACCATAACGTCATGACGTATTCCGATTCGGTACCCTCCGAATAACCGGTAACCGGTAAACTTACTTTTGCTCGAGTCCTAAGATCCCGGCCTCAGGTCGGCAACGCACCATTACCGCCTTTGATGTCTCTAGGCGGCAGGAATTTCTTACCATCAGGAAATACGTCTGCTTGTTTGCCTTCCAATATTATAAAAAAAATGGTTCGTCGTCATGCTGCTGCCACAGCTACCGGCTTTCCCAAAAGAATACAGTGATTATACTTGGCCGGAATAGGTAAGGCGGAGGATCCTTATCCGAGCATTTTGCCCCATAGCACTCTGTCACCAGTGCTCTTATGCTCGTCTTTTACGCCTGCCAGGCAATGAAACAAGTGGTCTATCGTACATTGACCAATACAAGAGAAAACAAAGAGAGACGGTTCCACTTCATAAACTTTAACTGCGGTTTATTTTCAGGAAAGGAACCAAAAAACACGTACTTGCTGATGGGCAATGTGTCCCTTGCTGACACTATCCTGGGCATATCAATTGTACTTATTTCGATTGATGATCCACCAAGCTCAGACATACTCTGCCTAATTCAGCTTGGTAAGTTTTTAGTTATAGCTGCAAAGTACAATTTATTTTATTTCTCCGAAGAAGAGAAGGGAAGAGATCATGTTGAAAATGAAGATAGTGTATGCTTGCCAAGTAGTCAGTAGCTTGACTAATACTGCAACAATATGCGTCAAGTTTGAACCCGATATAATTCTTAGCAAATCTTCAAACATCTAAACTCAATACAAACAAATAAAAAAGGAGTGTCTGTTTGTAGTATCAAAATAACCGCTTTTTACTACATGCAAATGTATATACAATACATATACTAAAATAATATTTTTACTAGTTTTATCTGTCTGTCTGGCTAATCTTGAAAATGGTTGGACCGAGGTTGACGAGACTTTCAGTGTCACTTAGCTGATGTAATAAAGAGCAACGTAGGCTGTTTTAATGTTATACCTTTTGTTCAATTCCTCACGGATAGTCTCGGCCCAGCTATTTATAACATAGAGGTAAATAGGCGACAGACTGAAGATCAGCATTATAGGATACCTATTGTGTTTTTAAAATTTACAAATTTTAAAAACTAATCAAAACACAAATGCGCACTATTAATTAAAAAACTAAAAGCCAAACAAGGATGTAATTATTAATAAAGCTAATAAATAATAAACTACTGGCTAACAGAGTAGTTTGCATACTGACTGATCAGCTTATATGTTGAACAACTGGTTTGCACAGTAACTAGCTGACTTGCGCACTTACTGACTGGCTTGCGCGCTTACTGGCTGGCTTACATGCTGGAGGTAGCTAGCTACACAATGGCTGACAGCCCAACCATCTAACTGTCCTAGCGTTAGCGATTGCTGTTTCAATATGATAATTTCCCCTGATAGTCCCGGCCTCATTGAAAAATGTAGGCAAGATGCTTAAGTAGCTCGTAAGAAATTAGCGTTACCTCTAGTGAACCCTAAGTGGCAGAGTTGTGAACTCGCACAGTTTGGAGACACCTCGTGAATTATTACAACCGTGCTCTATATTATCGTGATTTGTTTTGGGGATAATGGGCATAATTTTTGTAGCCGGTAAACTTACTAGATAAAAAGCCTAATATTTGAACCTTAGATTGACAACGTGATATTATTTCGGCGACTATAATCAATGCATTTCGGAGAAATGTATATTTACATTAAAATCATTAAAATAATTGAGTATCTTCACGCCTATATCCCTCGAAAAGTAGGCAAAGACATAATTAGGGCATCCACGATTAGTTGAAGACACTAAGTCCTCCACAACGTGATAGGTGGCAATCCTTTCGCTAACCTGGCACATATCCAATGCCATGTAATTTTTTGAGATAATTGAAATAAAAGGCCCCTTAAAAATCACGTTGAAAGCTTCAAAACTTCGACAACTTGTGCAAAAAAAAAATCTCTATTTTTTGTTCAGGCACACTCGTTTCTCCGGCCATGGTGTCTAAATTCAGTGTGGGGATGATAGCAGTAGACCGCTACATCTACATCCTCCACGGACTCTACTACAAGAGATGGTGCAACACTACCAGAGTACGGATCTGTATACTCATAGCTTGGATAATTGGTAAGTTAGTTACAGCATTGAAAGATAACCTTACAATCTAATCGAAACGATATTAAACGGGCCTAAAGTATTCTGACAACCATGTATCTTATGTACATTCGCTGACATTAATTAAAAAGAGTCCGATAGAAATCTTAAGTTTTATACCACCTAATTAGATATACTGTGTAGATATGTGAGTAATACAAAGATGGCGTGGAATACCTAATTACCTACTTCATAATGGGTTTAATTCAAATAGACAATGACGGTCCTTTGGAGGTCAGTTTTTGTAAAAAAAAAACAATTTAGCCTATGTTTGAACTCGGTTCTTTAAGTATGTAGCATTAAAAAAGCGTAATAATATACAGACAGACTTATGCATTTATAATATTACCAGCTGTTGGTCGTGGCGTTGCCCGCGTGGTTAATAGTCTCATAGGAACATTTTTGCGGCATAAAAAGTATCCTATGTGATAATCCAAGCCCTCTATGTGAGTGCTTAATTTCATGAAAATCGGTTCAACAGTTTTTCGTAGAGGAGTAACGAACAAACATACAAACTTTCGTATTAATAATATTATTAGTAGGATTATGGATGACGTAGGACGTATAGACATCCTTACCCTAAGTTATTTTTGGATATCATTCTGACATCTCGTGCTAGTAAACGACCCTGTCTATGTTTAAATGATTTACACAATCCCACGTGGAAACACAGTTTATTCAAACATTACTTCTGTGTTTAACAACGTTTTAATGCAAAATCACTAATGGCTTGTCGCTACGACGAGTCGTTTAGAATTTTAATCTATTTATTACTAACATTTTACCCGCGACTTTGTCAGCGTCGAAAAAGTCGTCTTTGGTTAGTTTATACAAAATGTTTAGAAAACTTTTATATCTTCCAGAACCGGAACACATCAACGGTAAGCATTGAACGTTATGGTGGCAGGATTAGATAAGGCGGTGGTACTAATCCGGGCGAGTCACTACGAAACTCTACCGCCTAGTAGGACGTCACGGTGTTAGTGACGGTAAGCCTATGCTCGCCTTTTACGAGCTGCCTGGCAGGAAGGCAGATGGTCTATTCTGCAAAGGAGTAACACGGGGAAACTTTGCAGTATTACTACGCTCAAAGCTGTACTATACCTACGTATCCGTGTATTTTATAAATGAATTTTTAAATAACCAATGTTGTACCGGGAATCCCTATTTCAGGTGTCGTTCTCGGTTTTATACCAGCTACGGGATGGTCCAATAAAGAACTAAACACCACAAGATGTTTCTACGTCTCTCTATATCCAGGTGCCATCATTTTATTAAACTCTCTCTTAAGTATCGTACCTATAATACTAGTAGCAATTCTGTACAGCATTATTTTAATAAAGGCCGTCAAGAATCTCAACGAACTCAATGCCACTGTCAAAAGATCTAAGTCAAAGCAGATACCAGAATTAAGAATAAACTACGGAAATATGAGAAGAATGGCACAATCTGTAAAGCAGCCAAATAATTTTCATAATGTTAAAATTAAAAGAAGTGCATCATTTGATGGAGGTTGTAGAAAACATATAGCTGTTAATATTGGCATAGATAGAAGAGTCAAAAGCAATGATAACCTTATCAATGATGTCAAAACTTTTTCCAAGGACGATAATAATGAAGAAAATTGCTTCAGTTACGATTCTGAACTAAGCGTACAATCAATCAGCTCTACAATACCAGATGTGAGCTCGAAGATATCGCAAAGGAAACCAAAAAAAGTGAGAGAAAGGAATAAATGGAGGGCTGTGACTATCGTGATGCTTACATCTGGAAGTTTTATAGTGACGTGGATGCCATTCTTTATTACTGCTGTATTTTTCGTATTCTGTGAGGAAAAACTGACAAACCCCAAATGTTTGGAGCTGCGGATGTTGCTCGCAGGACCGATTGCACTGTTAGCTTTTTTAAATAGCATTCTAAATCCTTTGATATACGCATGGTGGCACAAAGGCTTTAAAAAAAATATATGTATATATTTCAAAAGGTATTTCCTGTTTAAATACTGTAATAAAGATATAAAAAGGTAATATAATATGCAAATGTAGTGTGTATTATTTAAAATTTGTTCACACTTTTTTTAAAATAGCCGTTACAAATGAATATTATTTTGTTTTATATAGATCATATTATGTTGATAATAAAATATGAATATAAGATGATAATTTATTTATATGTTAGTTTTATTATAAGAGGAATTTTATTTATTTTTTACTCGATTAGATAAAGACATATGTGATGCTAGCATTTAGCATAAAAAGTTAGATTAATATTTTTGTTTTAGATAAAAAAAAATTTCAAAAAACCATCTCAATGACATTAACTTTTAGACAAATAAACAGCATCGAAATCGGTTCATTATTTTAGGATTTCTGGTATCCTAAACAGACAGACACACATCAAAATTAACTAATTCCGTAGGTTAATTATTGTCTGGAGTAGGTCCTTATGAAAGAAAAAAGTTTAGAAGTACCAGGATCAGCTAATTTAAAACATAAAACTCTAAAAAGCTTCTCTAACCTTCTGTACATGGGTTACAGAAACGGCCGAAATGTGTTCATCACTATGGTACGCCAGGAAATGACATAACACGAACATCAAAAGGCTTTGTCAAGGCCACATTATAATTGACTATAATATACAGTAAACCGAGGCTAATCACTGCTGGTCATGTGGAAAAATGCAAATTGGTAGTTCCTTTTATATTTCTTTCGTCTAGGCCAAACTCTCGACACTTCGAAAGTTTGACACTCGAAGTTTATACCAACTGATCCAGCTAGTACTGGATTAGTTATCCATACCTTACTTTGAATATTACTTTTTTTATATGAATATTCCCTGACAATAACAACACGACAAAAAAATTGCAAGATTGGGTATCCGTTCAAGCATGTTGCC